>APFE030182755.1:18353-41377 GCA_000404065.3 Pinus taeda | reverse complement strand
CTATGTGCCAAGCCCAATTGTCAAAGATATACTCACTCAAGAAAACTTGGAGGGTAGAAGAGGAAAATGGATTGCAAACATTCTGGAATTTGATATAGAAATAAAACCTACAAAACTAATAAAAGGCCAGGGCTTGGCCAAGTTAACGTTTGAAACAAATTTCCAAGCCCTGGACATTAACCAACTGGACAGTGAACAGGAGATGGCGACTCCAAAGATCAATGTAGCCTTTGAACAATCCCCCTGGTATTCTGATATTTGCTATGTGTTACAAAACCTGTGTGCTCCCCCAGGGCTGTCCAGAACTAAGTGTAGGTTTTTAAAAATGAAAGCTTTGAAATTCTGTGTCATGGAAGAAAATCTGTTTTGGAAAAACCATGAGGGCATCTTATTAAATTGTTTGATTGAAAATGAAGCTGACAAGATCATGGAAGAATTTCATGCAAGTGATTGTGGCGGGCATCTATACTGGAAGTCCACTGTGGACAAAATACTTAGAGCTAGATACTATTGGCCCACTATTTTCTCTGATGTCAGGAAATTCACCACTGCATGTCACAAATGTCAAGTATTTGAAGGAAAGAGACAACTGTTGCCACTACCTCTAAGACCTATTGCAACAGAGAGACCATTTCAACAATGGGGCCTAGATTTCATTGGAGAAATCAATCCCTCATCTTCAAGCCAACATAGATGGATTTTGACAGCAACAGACTACTTCACAAAGTGGATTGAAGCAATCCCATGCAGACAAGCAAATGATTCCACCATCATACAGTTTCTTGAGACCAATATCCTTGCTAGATTTGGATGCCCTAATAAAATAATAACAGACAATGCTGCTGCTTTCAGATCTAAAAAGATGGTCAGCTTCTGTCACAAATTCCACATTACTTTGGGCCATTCTACTGCATATTATCCCCAAGGAAATGGCCTGGCAGAATCATCAAACAAAAGCTTGGTAAATATGATTCAATTCTTTGACATATTGTTTTAATTGCATTGTGAAGGTTCATATCTACTTTGATATATTAACTTATGCATGTTAGAACACTTAGGCGAAGTTCCTAAATCTATTTAAGTAGAATTGCTTTAAGCCAGTGATTTTGAAGATAAGGGTTCACAAAGGCTAGATCGTGCTCTAAACTAACGAAATTCCTCGTTGCTACATCAAATAGCCTTTTGGATACATAAACCCAGTTCTAGAAACCCCCAATACTACCTCAAGTGAGACTGTAATCTACACTAAGTGGACTATTTCCGAAAGGGCCGGTAGTGTAGGGTTTTGTTGGTCAGCACAACTAATTCTGAGCTTGGGTCCAAGCCCCCTCAGGCCAAAAAATGGTTTTGTTTTCGAGACTGGGATCTATTTGAGGGATGTGTGATGTGGGGTCCGTGGATACCAACTAGGAAATAAATCAAGAAGTGGGTAGATTAGAAGTTTCTCAAGTTTGTAGCTCAAAAAAATATAAATCCACGATGGTCCAAACAAAAGGTGATTATAGAGATATCTCTACACAGAAGAGCACACAATTTTCTTTTCATCATTCCCTTGTGAATTACACGAATGGTTGTCTGAGTTAGTGGACGATGAACCTACTCCGAAACACGACAATCCTATTGTATGGACTCTTGAACTAATCAAGTGCCTTGAAGAGTCTGATTATAAGGTCTTAAGGGATGTTGACTATTGGATCGATAGTATTTTGGGTGGTTTCATCACTGAAATTGTAATTGACACCTTTATATATTATAGCAAAGTTGAATGCCAACTCTTTAAGGGTTCGAGAGGTAACTACCTAAGATCACTAAAGACTTGGATTAAAATGCTATTGTGCGAAAAGGGTGTTATTCCTTTGGATTTACGTTTAAAAGAGGTCAAACTAGATCTACGTGAAGTGGAAAAATATTTAGAGCCGATAGGGAAAACACATCAAAAGCATGTACATTCCATTGCTAGGTGAATCAGTGATATTGGATTTTTTTGCTTATAGATGCATCAAAATTACATATAACAAAGCACTTAAAAACCATGAAACATAAGCATATAAAATGAAGATAAAACAGACATAATCACACATGAGATCGAGATACAGAAATTTGATTACAGTGTTCATCCAATTTGGACTACATCTTCGGGCCCTGCTCAATAGTGGGGAGGCCTTCATTCATTAAATGCATGGAAAGAGAGAAGTATAAGCATATTTCTACATAAACATCCTTATACCTCCAATCTCAAAGATAGCTAGAAATAGAGAGCCCCAATCTAGAAACTCCTTGCACAAAATTGTGAAAAAATGCCTATCCAAACACCCAATTTGGATAATCGAGCCTTTTGCACCTTCTCGGAACCTCCCTACTGCTCAAGGCTAGGTTCTGGCCCCTGCTGCCAAATCAGGGTCTACTACTATGTACCATATTTTGAACTATCGGCTAGTCCTCCCTGCTTCTTCTAATACAAATGGTCCTTTAAATAAGCATGGCAACAAATCCTCAACTCCCAGGAAATTCTAACCATAGGCTAACTTAGGCTGGTGGGATTCTCTTAAGACCAAGGATCTCGGGCTTGAATGATACAGGCAACAAAAGCTTACAAGTATGGCGAAACCCCTTTTAAATATGGCACGAAACATCTTTGACTGTGCGTTGAACTCGACGACTAATGCTATGGTCGTTCTTCACAATCGGCATTCCATCGACATATAGACCAACCCTTATATCACACAGCCTGTGATACAGTGGACCTGCCAGGCTTATACAACATAATATATAACATATCACATTTGGGGACCCCATTGTAATCGCAATCGACGCTTAAAACATCAGCTTATTAACCCAACTTGTGTTTTGAGGCAGTCTTATCGCAAATCACAATCAATGATTACCGTCAAGGTCGCTTCACATCAACTAGCCCTTCTATGATTGCAATATGCGATATATCGCATCAAAACTATGCTCTAATAGGGGCCAATTCATACCACTTGTCCACCTCCGATATGCAATATGTGGTATCACAATCGCAAATCGGCAATGCTGGGGATTGATTTCTTAACCTTAACACGCGACCTCTGTTTTCCCGCGATATGTGATATGCAGCACCAAATGGAAACCTGTGACTTGGTGCTCCCCCATTCACTTTAAATTTTTCCATGTCATCTCCTCCTACCACCTGAACAAGTCAAACTTGAAATTTGACTTGCTCTAACTTCTTCACATGAACTCGGATTTGAGTGTTTTTTGCACCATTGGAATTAGGATGATGAGCACTTTGATTCGATGCTAATTTTATCTAGATTCTACCACCTTGAGTTTTGATCCTTTTACCATGCCACTGGTACTTCTTTCAAGATCCACCTGAATCAATCCTCCATGATTCTCCTATATGGATCCTCCCCACTAAGAGAAGCTTTTGGTCCTCCAAAAGAATTAAATAATCTACAACTGCTCTGTACTTTTTCTGCACCACAAGTGTCCTACAGGTCATCCTTCCTTCTCCTCTACATTTGTCCTTCGGAGCCATAAGTGATGAGCCAACACCTGCATCCCCTAAAAACTTGTAGTACAATATCTTGCAAATTACATGTTTTTCTATGTGACCAAAGAATGATACAAGCATCCCATACTTGCCACGAGTTTATAACACATGCTCTATGGTCAAGTTTACATAAAAATGGAAACAATATTCCAACTATAAATACAAGGCCAAACATCATTGTTGCTTCAACAAGAGATGGAAAGCACATCATCACTGCAACACATGATTTACAAAATTAAGGCCAAACACTATTGTTGCTTCAACAAGTGATGGAAACATATCATCGCTTTCACAGTTTAAAATGTAACACAAAATAAGGCCAAACATAATTGCTGCCACGACAAGTGATGGAAAACACATCATCACTTTTAAAATCTAAAATGCAACTCATGATTTTCAAAAATAATGCCATGACATTCTACCATGCCTCAAAGAACCATATCTCACTTATTAAAGTGAATGGGTCGCCTCCTTGTGGCGCATTCTCTGATAGAACAATTGTTTCACCTAGTTCATGCACGGATGATTTGTCCTTGCAACATTGCTCTGAATGGAGCCTCCAACATGTGGCTCTTTGATGACCACCTTTGTCACAATGACTTCAATAAGCCTTCTTCCTCTAGATCTGTTTTAACTTATTCTTGGCCTGATATTGAGAAGGTATTTAGCCCCTCACTTTTTTCCTTACTGCCAATATTTTCCATCACTCAGCAAATAGATCGTTATGAAATCCAAAAAGCTGCAAGTTCTTTTATGGCATAATTTTTGTTCATTATTAACCATACAGTTGTAATCATAATGAGCATTAGAATCATGAGACTGTTTATACATTTCTTATTGGTCTCTGGTATGATCATGGGAACAAGAGCTTGCCTCAAATCTTCCTCTACAATGCATACTACCATAAGTTGATGGTGATGTGTTCCCATCGTCCTCTTTCCTTGACGATTTCAACAATGTCGTGGAATCTTTTGACATCTTTGAACATTGTCCTTTAGTGCACCCCAACCTTGCAAAATTAGGTCTTTTCTCAACCTCCAATGGATGAGTTATGCCTTAGATTTTAACACCAAGTCCTTCTTCTTCCATATACCTCATCCTGGTATGGAGTCTCATGTTTGTCCCTGTAATTGGTGTCTCCACATTTCCAATAGAAATTATACTATGTGAAGATGAAATTGAAGGGAAATCAACATCTTTTACCTCCACTTTCGAGATGGAAAGGACTGATGAGGGCTTATCATCATCTGTTGTTCGTGGTTAGCTAGCTGTTTTGGCACATTCCCCAACTTACTTCCTCACATACCCAAGTCCTGCCTGATGGGGTAATTCCTCTACTTTGATGGGGTTTATGATACATTGGCCATTAATGTTGAGGCCCTTCCCCTCATACCCCATTCTCCTTAACAGTTTGGAGCTAATTCATGTGGTATGATTTTCAAAAACGATGAAATCATCATCAGGAAACATACATAAAGTCGAAGAGTTACTTTTTCACTCATAGGGGTCACGCTGCAACTTTTCTAAGGCCTTGTCCTTAGCTTGCAGCTGGTGTAGAATCCTCTATTTCTCCTCTTCCTTTTCCTATAGAAGCCTCCTGAATCTAGCAAGCTTTGATTGAAGACCTTGGTCGATGTGCTTCAACTCTTCTAGGGCCTCATATGTGGTTTTCAACTGAAGCTGCAATCATTGCCTCTTCTCTTTCTTTTCTTGCAGTAGCCTTCTTAATTCAACATTTTATTCTTCAAGCCTCTACTTAATCTCCTCATTTGAGGAAGGCATGGAATAAAATGCATAAATATCAGAAGATGTGGATGACGCATTGCTCAACGATCTATCTGTCTCCTCGTATCTTCGCTTCTTATATGCTTCATACATGATGTCCACAATTTTGGACATTTGCAAGAAGGTCTCGTGCATTTCTTTATCATTCTCCATGGCTGCACACTCAGCCATTCATGCTCACAATTATTAACAGCCACAAGACCGCTCCTCTTCCCAATGATATTTAATATTCTCCATGTCTCCTCTTTGTGATGCATGTCCTTTGAGGCTGATCTATAGTTAGCGTACTCATGCAATTTGTTAGAGTCGGTCTAGTAGCCCTCCATCAGCGATCAAAGCTCTTTGCATTTGCATAGGTAGGTGTCTCATCAGTGTCATTTTTTGCATCCCATTAGGCATACCATAACCCTAATGGAGGAGCTAGTGTCTTTTTCCCCCTCTTGGCATTGCTGGACCAAAGTCATTTCAGTCATTAAACTCTTTCAAGATTGTCTTGTCTTGTCTTGAGGTCAAATTCCTAGGTCTAGGGTTTTGGTCAAGTTTGTCTTCAAGGTCATGTCTCTGAAGGTCAATAAATGTTCAAGCAAGCCAGAGGGATGATTTTAAAGGTGTTTCTTCGCAAATTTCTATCTTGTACAATTAATTTTCACCTTGGATTTAAAAACTCTGTTTTTAAAGCCAAGGCCATTTTTCAAATTTTTGTAAAAAGTGATGAAATTTCAAAAAACTTCCAAGGACAGCATGTAACCCTGTCTCCCTTTCCAAGATCCCTCAGATGATATCCCTGCAAAAAGAATCGAGCAAAAGCATTAAATGAGTCAATTTCAGGACAAAGGAAACCAAAAAAGTCAAGTTTTTAAAGTGTCAAAGGAAAAACATTATAAAGTGGGTTTGGGCATGAAATTATTTCAAATCAAAGTTATAAAAGCCCAATCTCCCTCCATTTACCCTTATTGTGCATCCAAGTCACTTGCAAGAGAGATTGGGGGAGTAATTGAATGAAAGTTTGAGTGAATTTGGGAGCTGGACAGGCGCGCAACCCGTCAGGCCAGGCACGCGACCCGTCAGAAAAAAAGTGGACTTCAAGATGCTATAACCATCTTCCGGGATGAAGGACAGAACCTTACTGTCAAAGGAAAAGGAGTCATGCCTACAACCCTGGGAGAACCATGGGCAGAATTAGCCAGGATTGTGCAAAGCTACATCAAAAGTGATGGCAGAAAAGACATGGTAAGACCATGCCATCTCAAACTATTAGCTGTATTAAAACAAAAATGTGATGTGAATTTTCCCGCATACTTAAATTTTTTACTGCATGATGCTGCTTGGAGTATAAGAAAATATCATCATGTAGAAATGGTAGTAAGTCATCATGGCTTATTTTGGCTAATATTCAGCTACAGCCTCACCCAACAACAGATTAGTTGGGAAGAATTAATATTCTCAATAGATGGGGGATTGGCCTTACCAACCCCAAAATGAAAAAGAACTGCTAGCACATCAATGAGACCACTCTGACGAGGAAGAAGGGTAGGAAGTAGAGAAACCCAGTGAAAGCCCATTACAAAACCCTCTACAAGAAGACAAATTGGCCCAAATTTTGACCAATATGGGGGAGTACATCTAGCCCCACAGCCCACTCAACCTCAATATTGAGGCAAGACCATCATAGGAGCACTCTGCTCACAATAAGAGTTCATCTAAAGAAATGAATGATGAGGAAGAAAAGGAAAGGCAATCACAGGAACACTCTACTCACAATAAGGGTGCATCCGAAGAAATGCATGTTGAAGAAGAAGTAGAGGCAGAAGCTACTCAAGAAATAGCAGATCAACCTAGGGTTCCTCCCCTAAAAAACCTAATCAGGAGGACGAGAAAATTGAAGAAGTGTTCTAAGTAGAAAATATGGAAATAAGCCAAGGCGAGGGTACAATCCCTGAAGAATAGAGCCTAGGCCCAAGAAAAGAAATAGTTGTTCCTTCGAAGAAAACAAATGAAATCCAAAGACTGTGAAAGAAACAACAAAGGCTATTAAATGTATTAAACAACTTAGACAAAAAATAAGGGTCCTAAAAATGGGGAGAATCTCAAAAAGAACCCCTAGAACAAAGGATGCAGCCATCTAGACGAAACCCCATAAAATGAAGACCGAAAGGACTCAAACTGAACCTATTATCATTCAGGACCGCAAGGAACAACATGCGGCTATTACAAACGTAGAGGCCCAAATAGAAAGCACACCAGTCTGTAATAAGGACGTCTAGATAGAGGCATTTTCCTCTAGCATCACAACCGATCGAACAGTTCATGAGAAGGAAATGTAGGCTATAGGAACTAGATGTTGCAATAAGGAGATCCAGGTAGATCTCCAGCCAAAAAATGTTTTGATGGACAATGATACGAGGATAGTGAGACTTCAAAAATATTTGGCACAGGCCCAACAAATGATAGAAAAGCTCACAGAGGAAACTGTTCCTCAGGAGAAATGTCAACAGTTACAGCAGCAAGTAAAAAACATCAATGCATCAAAAAGGGAGGCCTTCGATAGATGGCGGAGGGCAAAGGAAAAAGTTAAAAAAGTAACCAATAGACTAGACACAGTTATGAGTCAAATGGATACCCTATGTTCTCTATATACTGATGTTCTAGCCTGTAGGACACCTGCCAAAAATTATGCTTTATTTTTTATGGAAAGGTACTTACAATTAAAAATTAAAGCTGTCAAGGCAGGGGTGCCTATAGAGTTAAAAAATATTGATGATTACATAAATTGCTGCAAACATTATGGGGTGAAAGTCCAGCGATTTCTATGTGAGTTTTATTTGCATAATCTTGTGTTCGATGGTGAAAAGGAAGAAAACCCTAGCCCTTCTGTGGGTGATATCCAGCTTCAGGCATTCATCTCTTTTTTTGTTAACTAGATAAAGTGGCTTTAAGCCCATAATACCTTTAAGAGACAGGAGAACATGCTAGATCTGTGGGTAAGAGGTGAAACAAGAAATCCATTACGACTGTGGAATAAGAATAGAAGCTTAATGAGAAAGCAGGATGTGATCCAAACATTGGGACCCATTCACACAACAGTTGTCCAACAAGGAGTAGAATACTTCCTAGCCAACAAAGACCTTGCCATAGCACCAACTAAACTTCGATACAAGACTTCCAATCGGAATGTTCAGGACAAAGAGCCATTAAATTATGAAAATTTTAAGTTAGTTGCTGATCTCCTGGTTACCTATAGTAACCTCATCTTGAGAGAGGACACACATTGGTTACGCTGTAGGTTTCGAAGTCCAATTATTTGGTATCCTTCACCAGGGTATAGAGCCCTATATGAATTGCATGAAGGCTAAACAGGGCATATTTTTGAATTTTTAGCTAGAAATCATGGTTTTAGACCACTGCATGAAAATCCTTCTCCAGCCTATTCCCTAACTGCCTTGCATGTCAATTACAATGTTTTCATAAGGGCATGAAAAAGGGTAAGCAGGGGGGTGTGTTGAGCATTGGAAAAGGTATGTATTTACCATTTATTTCTTTATCTTTTCCTTTGAACCATAACTTCTTTACACTCTAAGATGGCAATATGATTAAAGAATTATGGTGGAATTAAGGAGATTTGTGATTGATGCAAAATGACTAGTTATTGTCTTTTTCTATACAGAAAGTGAAGAAAATGGAAAATCACTAGTCATGAGGAAAAGACAAAGAAAAAACAATTGTTGTCCCTTTGACAGGAAGCTGTATCCAGACGAGGAGATCAAGATAAGAGCGCATAACCCAAGAAAAGGAAAAGGAAAAGGAAATGTGGCATCAGTGCAAAAAGACAAAACGATAAGTTGGAGATCAAAGATATGGCAAATCCCTCAGGATCCTTTGATCCCGAGGGATCACTGCTTCAATACTTATCTCTATTTTTGATATTTCCGCTTGGCCATTATAAAAAGGGACAATGTTGGTAGCCCAGAGGGCAGATTTTGTTGTCAATTTGGAGAACTTATTGTTGTAATCTTAACTTTGATCATCGACTCTCTTTAAAGAGCGATAGTTGTAACTCTACCATTTATGATTAATATATAACTCAGTTGTTGTTCCATTATCTGATCCTGGAGAAACCACAGTAGTGCTTCCCTGGTGGCTAAGGGCTTAGCCCTAGTGGATCCGCTTGCTTCTTGTATCATTATTTTCCAATTACAGTCATGTGTGGTTTGATTTCATTTGCATTCTCTTAATTCGCTTTACTCAGTAATCTTTTGTTTCTAAACGTTTCCCTAAATTTCTCTGTTATATCGAAATCGTAATTGGATAGCAAAATTATTATTTACAACTAAAAATGTTATGTTGTTCATTTTGAAACAATATTGCACTCTTTAATTCAAATTATGTTGTTCATTTCTAGTTGCTATTATTGTTCATTTACAAATTGATATTGTTGTTCATTTAACTATGATTCACTTATAGTTGTGATTACTATTCATTTAAACGTTGTTCCATTCTAACTGCAATTGTTGTTCCTTTATGACTGTGGTTAATGTCCATTATGATTATTGATTCCATTACTCTATAGCTGTTGTGTGTTCACACTTATTGGGGTTTGTTGTTCCTTTCTTAGATTACTGTTCAATTCCTTTCTTAGTTAAGGATTGTTGTTCAATTCCTTTCTTAGTTAAGGATTGTTGTTCAATTCCTTTCTTAGTTAAAGATACTTGTTCGATTCCTTTCGGTTAAGATTGCTGCTCAATTCATTCCTGTAGATTAACCTTTGTTGTTCAATCTTTTCAATAGAATTAGTTTACGTTCCTTTTCTACTAATCGAATTGTTATTTCCAGTATTTTCTTTGGTGTGAATAGAAAAGATCTACAACTGTAACAAACATTGACTACTATTGTCTAAGTTCTCAGATTGGAGATCTTGTCTGTGATTGATTTTCATTTACATCAGTTTATAGGGGAAAGAATTATCATTACTGCATCATTGACTGATGATTGTTGTAGTTTCTTCAGTGAATGATTTAGTTACAATGCATTTAAGTTTTTTTCCATTACAATTATATTTTGTTTCCAACATTCATGTACTTTTGTAAGCACTATAATGCAAGCATTACTCTTGAACAAGTGACTGCCTTAGATTGAGTACACTCTTGAGATAAAAAATCATACCTAGATTGATAATTAATGTAGGGTAAATAGGGGTTAAAAGACACCTTTTTATCGCTCAACAAATACCTCCCATCACTACGCAGTTTTTTCCAGCAAGCTCCCACAGCTTGTTCCAAGCCTCCTCTGAAAATCTACGTAGCTTTCCTTGTGAGTGCCTCCTGCTGCCTGCACTGCCTCCCCTGGAAAAATTGCGCAGTTTTGCCTCCCAGCTGAGCCAGATCCCACAGATGTCACTTTTGTCCTAGATTGCTCAACTCAGCCTCTCAATGACCTCTATGCAGGTTTTCCTGACAATTTCCTAAAGCCTCACATCCCGACCTGATATGTGCTCTACGCTGTTTCAGAATATTTTCCACTCTCTCAGTCGCCTACACCCGGAAACGAAAGACAATGCATCATGGTAGACTAAAGGTTTCCTGGATTTGATTTTGTCTCCGCATAAGTGATTGTAGAAATAAGTACATGGATGAGACATGTCGTGACAACGAATGGGATGAACAAGGAGTGTATTCTAGAAGACTTTCTCATGATTGAATGAGCACACGAAGCATACCAAGTATCAAGAAAAGGAGACACATGCACATGCATGAACCATCAAGTGAACACCAAGACCATTGAAGACACTACACACTTTGCCATGTGGAGGTGAAGCTATGGTACACCACAGGTACATAGATCACTCAATGAAACAACAACTCAACATGAACAACACAGCCAACATGTGCAACCAGCAGTGTCATGTCAAGTTGTGTCATGAGTCACCTCGGCCACGTCAATATTTTGGGTCATACTTGTGTAATCAACCTAACGTAACATGGAAGTACAAGAGACCCGCAGATGAAGTTAAAGAGTCATGTAAGTCAGACAGTCATGAGGGAAGTCAAAGAGTCACAAGGGTCAGTTTCACCCTTGGCTATATATACCCCTCATTTGTACATGCAAAAGACTTTTCACCTTAGCTCCTCCCACATAGCCTTGAGAGTATGTAGTATTTTATTTGAGGAGCGAGCAGTGGCTCCAATGCCCTGCTATCAGGGTTAGTGATGTAATGGTGTATGGACGTGTCTTGGAAATTTTGCTTAATTCAGAACCCTATTAAAATTCCAACCCATTTTTACACATGTATTCTATTCGTTTGTAAGACTATTCATTGGACACTTAGAACTCATGTTTGTTTAACCTGTATTAAGACAATTGAACTATTTCAGTTGTTTTAGTACATATGTTATTGGAAATGTGTTGGATTAGCTGTTAACGTTGTCTCTCCCGTGTGGACTATTATGTTGAATACTCAATAAAATCATTCTCGTAAAAATTGTTATAACAATTTCCGCACTCGTGTGGAATATTCCAGTGGGTGTTGTACGTGTTATCTATTCACCTTATGTTTGTGACTATCGCATCCGTGTGGACTATTCCGCTAGAATTTGTGCATGTCTTGTTGTGTTGTGTGTCTCTAACAGAGTTGGGACTATTCCCTTTTGACTTGAGACTCACTCTCACCCTCTCCCTCTGTAGTGAAATAACCTTGACACAAGCAACACTCAGCACTCACCAAGCACGTAAACCTTGTTGTTCGAAGACTAAGTAAACCACTCTCATGTGCTGACAAGCAAGAGCTAAGGCATATCTTTAAGATAATGGAAACTGTGCCATCATATTGGATGAGAATCCTACACCAAACGGTGTGAGGTCTAGTTCGAACTTCATACCAGGGAGATCACCTTAATGTTGGTGGGTATAGCACTGTCAATATTTATAGCACTAGAAGGAGGGCCATATGACAAGTTGAGTCCTCATAATCTGTTTTAAACCTTCACATGTTTACCATGACTAAACACATAATTTCTCTTCCGGAGTGTATGTCTTATGGAAACGACTTTGAGATCTTGGAAGAGATCGCGAATGACTTATCACGTAATACATACAATGATGAAGGCGGAGATTCCATTCTTAGAAACGTTGTTGGCATTGTAGGCTCCTGTAAAAGGCATGAATTCCATGAAGATTGCATGACCCGCATGTTGTTTGCAAACACGCTTTGAGGCTACCCACTACAATGGTGTGCCATGCTGCCTGAAAAATGTATTCACTCTTTCCATCATTTGTTCGCAGAGATAACCCGTGCTTTCAGTAATTTTGACCGTAAAACACTCAATATAGAAATTCTGAAATTATGGAAATCAACTGATGAATCGGTTGAACAAATTTCACACCCACTTTTGTAATATTGCATATCGATTTCTTGAAAATGAAATTGATTGGTAATTCCTCGATGAAATATTTGAGTATCTTCTTTAACTATCCAAAAATATGTAATTCTTAGAATCATTCGAACCCCTCCCAGCATACCTCGGTGTTAGATATGCCAAATCTAAGATGGAAAAGGTCACTGTCACAAGTGAATTTTTGTCCTCTTCTCATCAAATATGTCTAGCTTCATAGTGCGAGGTGGGATAAGGTGCACACACATCTGTTGAACTGACACATCCTCCTACCCCACATGCTCTTGATTCCTGCATAGAATTGGCTTACAAGCTTGTTGGTTGTCATACGGACTCGTTATCTCAACCTCCATCCCCGTGTTCTGTTGATCCTCTCGATTGTACTGTTTTGGGTTCTTTCATTTCAGACTCCACACTAGTTGTCAATGAGGATCAAGTTGTCGATAGAGTTGGTGCTATGCTGCCAGCCTATACTATCATTCATGATGAGTGTGTGCAGGAATCTAAAGAAGAACCTGTTAGAGTCGGTCTAGTTATCCCTCCATCAGAGATCAAAATCTCTTTTTGCATTTCATGTTTTAGGTGTCCCATCTGTTTGATCAGTTGCATTTTGTTAGGCATGCCATAACTCTGATGGATCGGTTGTGTGTCACTCATTCCCCTCGTGTTTGGCACTGTTGGTTCAGGTTTATGCATTAAAATAAAGTTTTCCAAGGTCATTCACAATCATGTTTTAAATTGAGGTTTTAGGTCTAGGGTTGAGTCATTTTTGTCTTGCAAAGTATTAGGAGACCAGCAGGCCAGAGGGATGTCTTTGATCGATCATCATTTCAATAATTTTCATTATTGTACAGTTGAATTAGGACTTCTCTTCAAAACTCCATTTTGAAGATAAGTCGCTTTCTCATTTTTGTAAAAAATTGTCAAAATTGTCAACCCTTCAAATGTTCGAGTGCAACCTTGGTCTCCTTTGCCAAAGTATGTTACGGCTATCCCTGCAAAGAAAAATCAACAAAGAGTTTCAGTCCAAACCTCAAAAAAGCAAAAGGAAATAAAAAAAGAATCATTGTATTAATAGACCAAAAGTGAAAGTGCCCAAACTTTATAAAGTGGGTTTTGAAGTTAATTTATTCAAATGAGATATTTTGTGGGTGTATATAAAGTGAAACAAGTCTTTTACTCCACCACATATCCAAGAAAGAATCATTTGTCAAGAGTGGAGAGCGAAAACCCGAGTTTCAAACCCTAGAGGCAGAGTGGAGGTGCGCGCTACGCATAGGATTGGTGCACTACGCACTGGGCGGTGCGCTACGCATTGGGCACGCATTTCCTGTGTAAATTAACATAACCACTACGCATCCATTCCAGCACTGTGTTTTGTGCCTAAAACTCATCAAATCACCCTGGCAATTACAAGTAGGTGTCTCCTTTGACTCAAGCATCAAGTTGAATGGTGTTTAATGTGTGTTTGAAAGAAATGCAAGTGATGTTGGGTTTAAGAATATAAATCAAACCCTAGGGACTTTGTATAGGGTATTAAAAACATTGTAAACATTGTAGACAGCAGCACTTCATACCACAGCATCTTTGTGATTGTTTATGCCCAAATATAGAAAGCAAAATACCCACTATGGCAGAAATTTTATGATGCTTCAACTGGTTTTTTGAGGATACATTGAAATTGAGATTTCTTCACACCTACAGCATACACATTGCAGTCCTCCTATTGCACCTATTTTGGTCTCAAAACCATGTCAGATACAGAGTCATCTTATGAGCAAGAAAATGAAATTGATTCCACCACAGAGGGAAATGTGCCACAAAGACCTCGTAAAGGTGGCAAAGGTGGTAAACATCTCAGAGAAGAACCCACTTCTATGGTGCAATTGCAAGCTTGCCCACTTGCCATGGATTGCTTTCGCCACCAACTATGCTATCATTTTTGTGAGCTAATTTCACAGTTTCAGCATCATCGTGAATTAGCTCGCTTGTTTTTTCTCCATTTACATGATGGCCATGTGAACCTTGCTGGAGTTAATTTCATTTTGTCACCAGAAACCATTGCAGAGGCCACGGGAATTCCGAATATCCGGGAGCAATGGAATAAGCGACAACAGCTAGAGAAATCATATTATGAGCCATATATTAAACCAGGGTATATAAGGCACTTGAGTAGAGTTTTTCCTTTCCACTACCTAAATGATCGGTTTGCACCTTTGATGAAACTTATCATCCGATATTTCAGTTGTGAGAGCAGATTCTCACGTCTTTATGCATACAATGTCCGTTTATTGATTCATTTTACAAGGGTGCGCCTGATGAACATCCCATATTTTATGTTTCGCAACATAGAGAGGGTGGTTCCTTTAGTGCAAAAGAAGAGCCCAGCGCAGCAGAACAAGAGCATATACCATTATGCATTGATCAAAATCGTGGTGATTCATCAGCTGACACAGCAGGGCATTACATGGGAGGATTTTATTGCTCGTGACCTTTTCACAGCGCCTCAGCCACCACCAGAGTTGGTTCATGATGAGGGAGGGCCTTCACAGCAGCTTGACATTCCCAAGACCGAGCATGTTGATGCTCCCATGTATGTGACATATCAGAAAGGCCACAGGGCCTTATTGTAGCCGCACGACGAGTACTATCTCCACCCGGAGTGGAAGGGGTCTCGTTGACACCATCAGCAGAGTGAGTATTATCTCCACATCATGTGGAAGGGGTCTCACTTCAATCTACAGCACAGGTACAGAGTCAGGACAGGGGCAAGAGACCCATGGTTGACGAGGGTCCTTCAGGAGGCCAGGACACCGATATCATTGATGTTGATGCTAGCTCTCCTAGCTCCAAGCTAAAGGAGATCATCCGAGAACAAAGGGCCGAGAATGAGTCACTGCAAAAGAAATTGCAGATGGCTAAATGGGTGATCAACTACCTAGAGCAGTGCAACAAGCAGTTGGAAGATGAGCATGAACTTTATGAGCTGTGGAAGATCCACGAAGACCGGGAATTGGCCCGAAGGAGACCCGGTGATTTGACACCTATTGATAGGGAATCAATGCTCATCCAGGTCAACTTGTTGGTGAAGGAAAATAGGGACAAGGACATGCTTCGTCACATGAAGACTCACTATTGGGCTCGCATGCATGTTTGCAAAGCGAGAATCAAGGTCCTTAAAAGGCGTTTGAGCCAAGTACAAAAATGACACAAAAGGCCTGATCCGCTTCGCATTTTGGCCGAGGATTCATTAGTTGAGCATGATACATGATGGAGCATCTTCACTCCAATTTTGGGCACATTTGGAGAAAATTTTGTCATTTCAAAAATTTTGGCTTAAGAAATAGGTTTTTGGGTTCTACGTGTAGCACGCAGCGCACTACCCTGAAGATTGGGAGGTCCAATTGACAAATGGCTTGTAGTTTTCGATTTTTCATGAAGAAATACACTTGTATAGCCACTGCCAAGGCATTTCATCAAGTTCTGGATGGTCAAAATGTCCAAAAACATCATGAAAACCACCTTGCTGCCACCTTTTCCAACTTAACGAAGTACTTCTGGGAGAACTCAGTTTTGAGGGGGAAAATGAGCTCCAAATTGGAAATTTCCACTTGGCTTGGAAATTATACATCCAGGCCTTGCCAACGAGCTATCATGAGCTCAATTTGGATGTCAGGAAGTTCTCCAACAACAGGCTCAAATGGGCGCTACGCATAGGGATTAGGGGCGCTACGCATACAGTTTTTGGCCCAGATTTTCACCTTCAGCTCAGGAATTCGGCTAGTTTCTACCAAATTCACTCTTTGATGTAATTTTCCACCTAATATGATGTAACTTGATGTATGTAAGGTAAATTAGCACATATCTACCATTTTCTAGAGGATTCATTCACAAATTAGCAAGAAATCAATGGAATGAATCAGTTTCCTTCTTTTTAGAGGCAGGTTGTTTGGTCATCTAGATTCTTGCTCCATGTTTAGAATTTGTTCAAACTACTCCTAGAAGGAGGAGCTCGACCCCTAGAGGTTAGGGACTCTTGGGATAGTTTTGAGACTATATTGTACATATTTTACCAGCATTTTTGGCAAAGGAAAGACCATGGTTTTGCAGAACTACTTGGGATCCATGTGGCTCTATGTCTTGATGGTATGTTTCTTTCAGTTCTTGTAAGTTATGTATGTGCATCATTATCTCTATTGAATCTTCTCTTATTAAGCAAATGAAGTGTTAAGGTAGAATCCATGAAATTGCTATGCTCTGCCTTTAAATTTGTTTAATATTCTATGTTTTCTTCAGTTTAAGGAGAATCCTTGAGACCCCTTTCTCTCCTTAGCCTCTCACCGGTCTGATCTATCCATCTCACCTTCTTTAAGGCATCAAAACAATTGCCTATCTTGCCCCAAGTGGACCTCTGCAAAAACTGTGCCTCATCCCCGCACCCAAAATTGCCTTTCCCTTGATTTCAACAAAATCATAAAAAATCAATCCTAAACTCTTTGTACTTAATACCTAGCCTAAAATCAGTCATCAATTCGGTCATCTCGAGCCTTTTCGATTATCTTTTTCCAAGTTTGACCCGGAGAGAGCCCTCTCCTATCCTCGTAGGGATAGCTACGAGGTTGAGCGTGGTTTGATGTGGCCTTGAGTCTTATCTTATTTCAACGTAAGGCAGATTTGAGCGCTAACATAGTGGCGACGATGCTGGGGAAGAAATCTCAAATGGTTTGCTTGTTGTTGAGTTTGTTTCGCAAGTCTTAGACGGAGTCTGAAGTCATGCCAGGTAGCTTTCGAAACGCTCTTGCTATGCATAAGCGGAAGTAGATAAATGTTGCTTCAGTCAATCTCCGGTCAGCTTGCGAAACTTTGATTTGCAGATCACCCCAGTACCTTTGCTCGTTCTAGACCTTTGGATGATTGAGTCTAGTAAGCGATTGGCTGAAATACTTTCATTCTTTTGATCATCTGATAAATACACTGGCTTCAAAAAGACATACAAGAGCTAATCCAGATCTGAATCCACCTCCTATTTATGAAAATCCAAATTTGATTTGGAAAATCCTCCGTCAAGAAAGCTCGGCGACTCCCTTGGTTAAATCTCATTCATGTCCTGCACTTTTTGAATACCTTGAAGAACTTCCTTTCGACGCAAGGTTTGAATTGTCATTGTTCAAGACCAAGTCCGAAAACGCTCTCGATTCTATTGTTACAAACCCTGACTTTGCTGCAGCTCTTGAATTTGAAAGGAATAATAAATTAATTGACAATTTTATCTTGATGCACCTTCAGACCACCATCCAAGCAGCTAATCTTTCTGAGTTCTTAGAAGCCATATCTGCAGACATTGGATCCACCGTCACGGCATCTACCTCTAGAGTTCCTACTGAGCCGCCTTTCATTCCTACCATTCCTTGCAGCCTATAATTACTTACTCCGAATCTATAGCTAATTCCCCTTCTTCATCCCACATTGCTTCTCCTCCGCATACACCTCCGCATACTCCCCATACAGTAGCAGCATCCACTCCGCCAACAACACTGAGAGTAAATCCACCTAGCGCAATGGTTGCTCGCTTTGCACCTCTAGCTTTACCTCAGCAATTGCATGATATGCCCGCGGACTATCAGAGTAAAATCCCTTTATTTGATGGCACTCCTCAAAGTGTGTCCGCTCAGCAACACATAGAAAAAATGGAAACTTTTTATGATTTATATGAGATTGATGACGAGGATGTAACTATGCGATTCTTTGTGCAAACATTCGGAGGAGAGGTAAGAAAATGGTTCAGAGGCTTGGGAGCTAGAAGTATACCTACGTTGGCTGAACTTCAGAAGTAGTTTCTTGATCGTTGGGAACTTAGAAAGGATCCGCTCCAGATCAATGCCAAGTACAATAATATCAAACACAATCACGGTGAGTCTGTCCAAGACTACATTATCAGGTTCAATACAGTTTATAATGCTATCCCTGATGATTTAAGACCATCTAGAAAATCAGCTCTTCTCAAATTCCCAGATGGCTTTGATCCGGAGATGGCTTATTCATTACGGGATAGAGATCCGCCTACTTTAGAAGATATGCAGAAGATTGCTGTCAATGTTGAGGCAAATCTGAACGACAAGAGAGCACGCTTGAAGGCAGAGAAAAGAGTGAATATAAAGGAAGAATCTACATCATCAGAACCACCTTGGCTTCGTGAGATGTTCAAAAGACTTAACCTGGACAAATCAGAACCGCAGATTCCTAATCCAAATTACCGTGGCCAGCAACAACCTCAATACAGAATCAAGCAGCGTGAACCAAGAGTACAAGAGCCAACAGCTCAGCAACCAATCAAAACTCCTATTTTGCAAAATTTTGTAACTCAAGATTCAGATGAAGATGTTGATGTAGCAGGGGACCAAAATCACTTCTTTACTCCTAATGATCTGCCCATTTACATCACCGAAGAAGATGAGTATGGAGGAAGTTCCGGTGTCTAGCAAGACGAAGATTTTATCTTCGCTAATGATGCAGATTTAGATGATTACCAAAGAGGATATTTGAATTCCTTGTCCACTCAACAGAAGTAGTATTCATTGAGGAACTGAGATGTGCCTATCAATCCCATTCAGAAAATAAAGGAATCTACAGCACCAAAGATGGATTCACCGACACCACCGAAGAAAGGAAAGGAGACAATTGATCCTACAACTAGCAAGATATCAGCAACAGAAAAGACAAATCAGGTAGCTATAATCAAAGATAGGAGAGAAATTCCGGCAAAATAAGTCAAAAAAGTTTCAGCATTTAGTTTGGAAAATGAAATTTCCAAATTAAAAATATATATTCCTTTGACTGAAATCATGAAAAACAGCAGCTATCGAGGTCAAGTCTCCAAAATTCTGAACTTTGATCCCATGCTTGACACGGTGAACATTGAAGATGATCAGCCCGAATTGATCTTTGGGCCAACATTGGATGGTCAGTCCCCTGATAGTGATGTTCGTCCCTTTTATATTAGTTTGAGATTGCATGAATATGCCTTGCATAATGCCATGTTCGATTCGGGTGCTTCACACAATTTGATGCCAAAGGCGATCATGGAGAAGCTGGGGTTAGACATAATAAGGAAATATCATGATTTATACTCATTTGATTCCAGCCGTGTGAGATGTATCGGGCTCATCAAAGATTTGGTTGTTAGTTTAGACCAAATCCCCGCGAAAAATGTCTTGATGGATGTGGTTGTGGAAAACATTCCTCCACGTTTTGGTATGCTACTTTCGAGATCTTGGGGAGCTAAGTTGAAGGGTACTCTACAGTTAGACTTCTCTTATGCCACAATTCCAGTCTTCGGTCAAATGAGAAAGCTATATCGCGAACAAAAGATGAAATATATGATAACTAGTAAAGAGAAGTCGATCAATCATCTTGTAAATTATGTAAATACAGATTTGGAGTCGTTTGTTTTATTTGCTGATAGTTTTAATGATATAGATAGTCAGTTAGTTCAAGCGAAAGACATACCAGAGATCACTAAAAATTTCAGAGAAGTACTACAAAAGGAAAGAGGAGAAAAGAAAGATATCATGGAACAAACAACTGAAGAAAAGGGGCAGCAAATAGAAAAATGAGAGGCAGTACAATTTCAGCATTTGGTGGAGGATGAAGATGGTCTTTGGACCATGGATTTCAATGACGCGGTAGGTAGTGATGGTGCTGGTATTGGTGTGTGGATTCGAAGTCCTTTTTCCGCTCAAGACAAAGTTCCAAGCAAGGTGAGAGTGTGTTCCTATAAACTAGCATTTGATTGTTCAAATAATGAGGCGGAATATGAGGCTCTCATTGGTGGCCTAAAGATTCTTAAGAAACTAAAAGCAAAGAAGATTGCGGTCTATGGTGATTCCGAGTTGGTAATAAAACAAGTTAAAGGTGAGTTTCAGGCCAAGCATCCTCGTATGAGAGCATATCAAAATGCAGTCTTAGATATTTTGAAGTTGTTTTCAGACCATACCTTGACATGTGTTCTGCGCATACAAAATGGTGTTGCTGATGGACTTGCTAAGGCAGCAAGCAATTTAAAAATTCCAATGAATTCTAGTAACAAGTTCGAGATTCATGTGAAGCATCGTCCCATTGTTCCAGACAATCAGCGTTCTTGGCAAGTTTTTCAAGATGATGAAGAGATCAATGAGTTTCTGCAAAATAAGGGTAAGTTCAAGGATTCCTCAATAGATACTGAAAATGATAATGGTATTGACGATATAAAAATAAGTCAAATGGATGTGCTGCAACTTAAGGACAACATTATTCCTAAGGGATTGATTCCTTTAGAGGAGCTATTTGACCAAGATGATGTGGCCCACAAACCGACATTGAGACCAACTGAAAAGGGTGTTGAAGAGGTAAACATTGGGACAGCTGAAAATCCCAAGATGGTTAAGCTATCAAGGTCATTGTCACCAAAGGTAAAAGCTGAATATATGAAATTGTTGTCTTTATTTTCTGATGTATTTGCATGGGATTACTCAGATCATAAAACATATGATACAAATATCATCCAACATACTATTCCTATTAAGCCAAATCAGAAGCCTTTTCGTCAAAAGTTGAGGAGAATCAATCCGAAGTTGCTGCCATCAATTGAGAAAGAGGTAAACAGATTGTATAAGTCAGGAATCATTGTGACTATCCGATTTTCAGATTGGAGATCAAACTTGGTGCCCGTAAGAAAGAAGACAGGTGAGATCCGTTTATGTATTGACTTCATAAATTTAAATAAGGTGTCATTAAAAGACAATTATCCGCTGCCCAAAATGGATCATATATTGCAGTGGTAGTTGGAGCATCAAGGATGTCACTATTCGACGGTTATTCAGGTTACAATCAGATTTTAGTGCATGAAGATGACTGTGACAAGACATCGTTCACCACTCCATGGGGAACATTTCATTATGCAAAGATGCCGTTTGGTTTGAAAAATGCAGGAGCTACCTTTCAGCGTGCAATGGACGTGGATTTCGCCAATGAGAAAGATGTATTTTTGGTTGTTTATCTTGATGACTTAACCGTGTTTTCAAATTCTGATGAGGAACATTTGTATCATTTGAAAATTGTTTTCCTAAAGTGCAGAAAATATGGCATCTCGTTGAACCCGAAAAAGAGTCATTTTGCCATGGATGAGGGCAAACTTCTTGGCCACATCATATATAAAGACGACATTCGTATTGATCCAGCACGAGTTGAAGCCATTCAGCAAATTGAACAACCCCGGAACAAGAAAGAAATTCAGTCTTTCAATGGTAAACTGAATTTTCTGCGTCGCTTCATTCCAAATCTAGCAGAGCATCTTAGAGAGATCACAAGCATGCTCAAGAAGGACAGTCAGGTAAAGTGGACCGAAGAGGCGGTTAAATCATTTAATCTAGTGAAGTTAGCTCTTTCTTCAGCTCCTATTTTTATCAGCCCCGACTACACTCAAGACTTTATTTTGTTTTCATTTGCTTCTGAGCACACTTTGGCAGTTGTACTAATGCATAAGAGAGAAGGTGTAGAAAAGCCCATTTCTTTTTTCAGTCGCATTATTAGAGATGGAGCATCGAAATATAACATCATTGAGAAGCAAGCACTTGCGGTTGTAAAGGCCTTGAAAGATTTCCGTGTGTACATATTGCATTCCCATATTCTAGCTTATGTTCCTAACGCAGCAATTAAAGATATTCTAGTACAAGCAGATCCAGAAGGGAGAAGGGGTAAGTGGATCGCTGCGTTGTTAGAATATGATGTTGAAATTAAACCCACCAAGCTGATCAAAGGTCAAGGACTCGCCAAGCTAATGGCTGAAACAAATCTGCAAATCCTAGATATAAATTTGATTGCTGCCATGTCTGATGAAGATGAGGAGAACCCATCCATTCAGGTATCTGAAATGTTTCTTTCTTCTCCGTGGTATGTTGATATTTTATATGTACTTCAGCATTTATCTTCGCCTCCTGGAATGCTAAGAAACAGAAGTAGAACATTGAAATTGAAGGCTGCCAAAGTTTGCATTCTCGATTCAACATTGTTTTGGAAAGACCCTGGTGGAATGTTATTGAATTGTTTGGTAGAGGAGGAAGCCCAAAGAGTCGTGGAAGACTTTCATAGAGGGGACTATGGAGGTCATTTGTTTTGGAAGACCACGGCAAACAAGATACTAAGGGAAGGCTATTATTGGCCTTCATTATTTTCAGATGTATATAAGGTTGTTAAAAATTGTCACAAATGCCAAATTTTTCAAGGAAAGCAGAAACTCCAGCCTTTGCCTCTCAAACCAATTGAAGTCAGCGCACCTTTTCAGC
>APFE030182755.1:0-12473 GCA_000404065.3 Pinus taeda | reverse complement strand
TTTGAGTGCTAACAAGAAGGACACAGGAAAGTGGTGTGAGTTCCATAAGGGTCCCACTCATAACACAAGTGAGTGTCGGATCAAGCAGTCGTTGGTGGCCGAGTTGAAGGCTTCTGAATCAGATGCATGTTCTGACCCTAAGCCAGAACCTGACAAGGGGAATGGCAAAGGGACGCAGATCATTGATGCGGATTCCAGCGCCACTCTTGCCATCCCCAAGATCCAAAAGAATGAACCCGAAGAGCCAAAGGAGGGGGAATGTATTTTCCACTCACAGATGTGGGTGAAGGGTTTGCCGCTGCAATTCATTGTCGACAGTGGCAGCCAAAAGAACCTCATTTCAGTAGAGGTCGTGAAGCGGTTGGGCCTACTGACTACACCACACCCACAACAGTACAGTATCGGGTGGCTTGACGAAGGATGAGATCTTAAAGTTCTCCTGCAGTGCTGCCTTCCCTACAGCATCAAGCCCTTCACAAACGAGGTATTGTGTGATGTTACACCTCTGGATGTTTGTGATGTACTATTAGACCATCCATACTTATGGAGGCGACATGTTGTGTATGAGTCAAGGCCTCGTGCTGTCATTATTTCTTTGAATAATTCATTATACAAGATACCAGAGGTAGTCCCACCTACCGCTAAGAAAGGCAGCAAGCTCATCTCCCAGACCAGGAAATTCATCGTCTGGTTCACTCCCAATGTAAGGGGAAGATTGTCACCACATCCATGACCCCCGCAAAGGGTTCCTCCACACAGCAGCAGTAGCAAAGGGATACGGTCATGATAGAAAATAGGAACAACTTCTCCTCACCCATAGGGGTACCACACAAGTTTCAGGTGGGCAACAAAGTCTGGTTGCATCGACAAAAAGAATGCCTTACGAGAACCCATCAGAAGCTCAGACCACTTCGACAAGGTCCTTACAGCAGTACCAAGGATATGGGGAATAATGCTTTGGAGCACATCATTCCTCCATTCCTTCGTCTGCACCAAGTTTTTAATGTGGACCGTCGTCGACCATGCTTCCCACCATTACTGGACACATCAAAGATTGCAGGACAAGTTCAGCAGATGGAGGAACTCAACTCAATGGGGACCATTGCTTCCTAAGCAGGGAGGTATGATCCAGGTGGATGTTGGTGGCCACCCACCTATCCCATTTGGACCCCCGCAACTGTCTCTTTCAGTTTTTTCAGTTTCCGTAATTGTAGCACAATTTACTATTTTTAGCATTTTTTTTCGGGTCCTAAACTTCCGGAGCTGTTTTCAGGCCCCAATTGACGTTTTTTGGGAAATCTGGGGGCAACATGGGTCCATGGACCGATGTTGCCCTTCCCAAAGTGGTAGTTCTTGGATAGAGCTTTCTAACGAGCTATTATACGCGTCAAACGAAGATCGTATGCCAAAGTTACGACCCCGGGAAATTGATGTACCAATTTACCCAAAACGAGGCCCACAATTTGGTGTTTCATATTCTAGGCTTAGGTTTTGGAATGTGAAGGGTTTTCCATTGTTTCTCAACAATAAATAGGCCTTCCAGCCTCATTGTAACACAGATCAGAACAATTCAGAGGCATGTAGCCGCCACATCTCTTCTCAGAGATAAGCTACCATCGCCTAGCTGGTTTATTTCCATTTCTGGTTGTAAGCATATTTCAGTATTTTCCATTAATGAAATGAAGTATTATTTCCACTGCATCTTTGTGTATATGGTTATCTCTATAATTTGTTGCGTTCATGTTTAAATCTGGATCAGTAGAATCTCATTATCATGTCATTGATGGAGATTCTTTTTTACAATGTTTTAGTGTCATAAAAGGAACAAGAGTTTATATCAAATTAGTTTGGAATGGTTTACTATTTATTTATTTTTACTATAAGTAAATGTTGCTTAACATTCTAAATTTTACCTATAGAGGTGTTTCTATTTTAGCATAGTAATGGGATTCCATTTTATATTTTGTTTACATTACTTTTAACTACAATAATCAAGGTTGTGAGTTTTGTAATTCTTTATCACTGTGATCATTACTGCTATGTTCATTTCACCTTGTGAATGTATAAAGAGTACTCTAGCAATCTTCACTTACATTAGCCTTCATTTATCTAAGTAATAATACCAATACCATTTAACTTCTAGAAAATCATAAGAAGAGAAAAGAATAGTAGCCATTCCTTTAAGATGTTGAATGGAACATAAGTGTATTCTATCGAACAACTCATATGGTTACTTAATTTGTTATAATATCATAAGTTATGGCATTTAGGACTTTATAATACTTCATTTCTTCAGTGGATTACATATCTATAGTTTTGTACATACGATACACAACTTCTTTGAAGTTCATGTGACAACTAGGTTGATGATTAAAGTGAGATATGAAGTTTAGTACTTTGTATTTGTATTTTTGTATCCCAACATGCTTTGGTGCCATTGCCAAGGAGGATGCTAAAAAACGTCTCGATATAATTTACGATATTTGAAAAATAAAATAAAATAAATCAACATTCTACAAGGAATACCGTAATAAAAGTAACATTTTCTTTGATAATACTTCTATTCCCCCCATGCTAGCTCACTTGGCAAGTGTTATGAAGTGTTATGTAAACTATAATTCCCTTTGATGAAATCCCTTAACTATCAAACTTGTGTGTCATCCTAGGGGGTGGGATGGCTACACCTAATTGTTATAGTGGTAGCAATTGGAATCAATCTCATGTCACACGAATATGAGCATGACCCGGTTGTCAATTCTGATAGTCATTAAAAATAGATTAAATAAATAATAATAATAATATAATAATAATAATAATATATGCATTAACATAGGGATAATATAGGATGCTTCTACTAGAGACGTATATTTTTGGTGTAGGCCAAGAAGAGACGAGTAGCCACTGGGTATGATCATATTCAAAGCACCTAAGTAGAATGAGAAGAAATTTGAACTAGAAAATATGAAATGGACATCCAATAGATTATTAAGAATTTGTTGAAAGAATCAACCAAGAAAAGCAAGAAGAAGTTTAGCTACAAAAGGTCCAACAAACATCCAATATATTATTAGGAATTTTTTGAGAGACATGAAGAGAGAGAACAACTTGTTTTAGGAACATTAGCAATTTTTTCTTACATTAAGATAAGAGTCAAATCTATAGAAAGATCACTATCTCTAAATATCATGGGAAAAGAGAGATAATTACCTTAATTCCTTTTCATTACCAATTTAATAAGTGAAATAAGATGGAAGTATGAAAAACATAGAACCATATTTTCTCCCTTATTTTAATGAGTTAGCCATTAAAGACTCAAATATCATTTTCTTTGAGTTGAAGTTCTCTATAGAATTTATGAATATATTAGTATAGATCCATAATAACTTTGAATCTACCAAGCACTAAGAGGGAGAAAATCTCTCTGGGTGCAAACCTTTTTTTGAATGCAAATTTTTGAAGAAATGTTTGCACCTTATGAGATTTGATCCCTCTTAGTTCTCGGTAGATCTAGAGTTAGGATGGACCTATGTCAATTCTCTATAATACTATTTATGTGTGTGTGTGTGTGTGTGTGGGTGAGAGAGAGAGAGAGAGGGATTTTCTATATATCTTCTCTGATCTAGATCTCCAACCCAATCAACATCGACAAAGTCGCATATGTCAAACACTTTATCTAATCATGGTCTTCCTTGGTAGCACAAACCGTAATCACTAATGCCACATAGATACCTGAAAACCTGCTTTACTTCTACCCAATGCTCATTCCTTGGTTTTGAGATAAATCTACTTAGTTCAGTGTTCAATGTTCAATGTTCAGTTCGATGCATACCTTTGCATACATCAAGCTACCAACTACACTTTCATATGGAAGATGGGACATGTCCTCTTCCTTTCCATATTTCTTAGTAAACTATTCTATATATAACTTTACACCTACAGGAATAAGAACCTTCACCAATTTATTATTCTGCATATTAAACCTCTGTGATATTGTCTCAGCATACTTCCTCTGGTTTAACCAGGGATTCCTCTTTGCCTGACCTTGTTTAATTTCCAGGCCAAAAATAAAGTTTGTAGCACCAAATCCTTCAAATCGAATTTAGAGGACAATTGGGTTTTGACATCTTTGATAATTTCTATGTCATTTCCAATCAGCGTCATATAATCCACATATAAGACCAAATATATAGCATGATCACCAATTAATTTAAAATACACACAGTGATTTGCTTTACTCCTTGTGAAGTAAAATACTTTTTTTGGGTCTATGCATTTACTTTACTAGTAACCTTTTCCACAAACAAGTGGCATATTGACAAATAATCAATCTACTAAGTAATTTGGGAAAGGAAACATTATCTTCATTGCAAAGTTGAGGTAATGATTTTGTAGTATCTTCATTGTGGATTGTGATTAGAGTAGAATCTCATTATCATGTAATTGATGGAGTTTTTTTAGTGTATTACAATGTTTTAGTGTCATAAAATTAATAAGAGTTTAATATTAAATTAGTTTGGGATTTTTTACTATTTTAACTTTTTAATTATAATTACCACATTTAACTATAAGTATTACATTGAAATTTTTAAATGTAAGAACTATGGCACTAACGTTCACTAAAAAAATACATGCAAGGAAAAATATGCTACTTGTTTTATTTGGGAACACTAGTGAACCCCATGTTTGTCATATGTTTCTCAACCTTTCCAAATGCATTTTTGTTATAATCACTACATATTAACCTCAAAGATCTATAAGAGAGTTTGAAACTATTACTTGAATGACCAATTTAGATATTATTTGACATATGATATTTTCATAATGTGATTGACTTAATTTTAAGAGGAATATGATGAATGCATGTTTTAACTTATTATGTCAATTGTGTTGATTGGAATAGTATGCACTAACATTGATATGAAACATAATGTTGTTGTAAAATTATATTTATGTATCTTGGCATTGATTCCAAGTATTTTGCATAATGAAGAGATTTGATCGTCATATGACTACTTCACCTTTAAAACTACAATGCATTCTAATTAAGAATTAACCAATTGTTTTACCCAATTTTTGTTTAGTTAGATTATTTGTGTTTTTCTTATGGTATATTAATCTCCATTTTAATTTTATATTTTATTTACATTACTTTTAACTACAATAATGAAAAATATGGTTGTGATTTTTGTAATTATTTATCACTATGATCATTGTTGCTATGTTCACTGTTGGAAACTAGATCACTACTGAGAGCGTGGGGTTAATAAATAGTGAAAGCACTTATAATTTTTTCTACAAATTATTATTATTTAAACCATGTGTAAACTAAAGCACATAAACAAAGACTAGAACATCAAACATAAACATGAAAGCATGAAATCGATTCAACACATGGGACACAAGTATATCTAGTGGAAAATCCTCTTTGAGGGAAAAAACTACCCGTTGATGTTGTCTTGCTCAAAGACTTATTATGCTAATAAAATTATTTAAATAGATATTCAGCTGGATACTATCAATTGTAGATTAATTTCTCATTTGGATCTACGGACTACCATCCACTGGAAGCCAAAAGAACCAACAATCCCCGCCTTCTTACTCCTAAATTATCAACTAATTTATAGACTCGTATCTGTTGGAAGCCACCATGACCAACGAACCTCGCACAGTTTCTCCCGACTATCCAACTACCATTGGATTGAGAAAACGACTCACTTATATTGATTTTGCCTGGGTCCTCCAACTCCACTCCTCTATGTGGTTCTCATTTCATACATTTTTAGACCGGAACTGATAACTGCTCAACCTGAACACCACAACATCAAGTTTTCAATGAACGCAATCAAAACCCAAAACTACACAACAAACTGCATCAGAATATCACCAAACACTTCATAAAATAATTTGATCAACACATCAGCTAAAACCCTCTCTACAACAAGTAAAGCTTCTCACAATTGAATTATGCACTCAAACAATAAATTGGAGAATTTACTAAGAGAAAAGCAATATCCAAATATGCCTGCAATCTAACTCTATCTCATCTCCTTGCTCATTGAAAAAATTGTTGGTTGAAACATATGCTTGTCATCTACTGCTACACCTACAAATAACTTTAGAAATTATGCTTTACAACTCGCAACTTACACACAATCCTCCAATATTACACTCACTCAACACATCAAAAGAATCATTCATACTATCATTGAGATTTCACTGATATATGGGTGGAATAATGTGCTCAATTCAATAATTACCAAGAACTATTGAGCTCCAAAAACTCTATTCACACACTTGGCCTTATCCAAATTCATCTCATTGACTTGATCAAGCTAATAACTCCACTCCATAAAGAATATTTTCAATGTTAATCACTTTCTAGAAGTTCCCTAACCTTTTCCAACCTTTACATCAAAAGTTTCAAACAAGGAAAGCTAGAAAAATTATAAACTAACTTGATATGTGCGAGGAATGCAGAGGAAAAACTCCCAAAAAGGGTAATGCTCCCTTTGGATGGCTTAACTACATTATAACTCACTTCTCCAAGCAATTTCCAATGTTAGTAATGCTTTGTTGGCAACTGATAGTTTGCATTACTCCTCTTTAAACCTTCTTCCACAAGGAAATTTCCAATTATTCTTTGGGAGTAAGCTTGAGACATCAACACCTACTTTCTCAAGCAATATCATCACATGAAAACAAGCATAAGTATCAGAACTAGGTCATCCAAATCATGGAAACATGGAATACATTAGGTGACCTTCATTTTCTCATTCAGAGCTTGTCTAACATCTACAAACCTTGCAGTAGCACTATCAACCTGTCCAACTACCTTCACCACTTGTAGCGGAAACAAAAATCTACAAAACAGTCTCCAACACCTATAGAAACATCTTCAACACATTTAGAAGCATCTCCAACATTTGTAGCAATGATTCTAACACCTACAAAAGTGACATCAAGTCATCTAACTGCCTACAACATTTGTAGAGGCACCTCCAAAGCAACACCAACATGTAACAAGCCATCATAAGCATGCCATGCAACCATCTCTACATAGCCTCCAATTCCTACACTCAGTCATGCCACAATCAAGTTGACAGCAATGGAAACCAATACAACCGATAATTTGACCATTTCTACTACCAAACAATCATTAAACTCATCATGAAGAGGACTACCAATATCATATGATTGACATAAGATGTATGGAAAGAAGCACCATGACCCTATTGACATCAATGCAAACACTACAATGCCGAAAAACTCCCCCTTTGGCATTGATGTCAACCTCAATCTGATATCCACCATTTCAGGTTGATCTCCATACACTCTCCAACTCTAAAGCTACAACATTGGAGATTATCTCTATCAATCCAAATTATCCCTCCCTTTGAAATCAATGGAAAAGGGTTATACCAACGTTGAATAATAATTACAATAATGTTCTGGATGAGAAAAATATCTCCTACAGGGTAAGAATGTAGAAAACGAATCTTGACTGCCAACATGTCTTTGCCAATGTTGTGCAACCTCTGAAATTGAACATGTTCCCCCTAAACATGTAATGGGGCTGCAAACAAACTTTATTTGCTTATGTAGCAACACATCCACTTGTTGTAGTAAAACTCCTTACCAAGTGCAAGAGACCACTCTTCATGAAGCAAACTCCAACTAACTTTGGATAATGATATACAATGAAGTGTCATACATATACAATGTTTCATGGAGAAAATACATAGTTGTGACAAGTACAAAGGACTAACATATGACTCCATTGTAACAAACCTTTCACTAACCAATGAATCTAATAAACCAATGTTACACCATCCACCGAATAGGGCCACATCAATGACATACAAAGTAGAACATGACTTGGACTTCCATTAGCCCATACATGGTTGATTTGATAAAACATACTAGACACCATGCGTCTCTCCTTCAGCAATATGCTAGCAAGATATAACAATAAAGGTACATGGCTTTTACATATGCACATAAGTGTTCTCTGATCTATGCATTCCCAATACAATAATATGAAGAGAAAAAATCATGGTTTTCGTGAACAAAGATGTATGCTCCATAATGGAACAAAAATAAAAATGCAATACATGGCATGTGCATCAAAATATAAGGCCTCCATGAGTAATAACATAACATCCATATGCATAAGAAAATAGAAATACCATACATAGAACATGGTATTTCATGTCTACTCTCAACATTTCAGCCTCTCGCCAATAGAATGTGTGTATCAGCAATAATAAAATTTGCAACAAAAACATGATAACCACCACCATGCTCCACGTACACATCTCCAACATCATCATCTAACAACACCAACATGAACAGTATGTCCTAGAAATATAGCACATACATCCTCATCATCACAAACCATCCATGAGGCTCATCTAATAGCAATAATGTGAATGATATGACATATAAACAAAAACATATGCATCTCTTCATCATAAGTGAGCAACATATCATCAATAAGGTGCAAGCAACAAGTCTTTAAGAAGCAAAAACATCGCTATACGTCAACAAAAAGTGTTATACAAAACTTTCGTGATTACAGACAAATGTGAATTCCCTAGACCTAGTGCCTTAATCTAGAACAACAGAAGATGAAAATCATGAAGTTTTCCTTAGAGAAATTAGAGTATGGGAAAGAAGCCTACTTGGAATCTGAGGCAAGCCTTTCTTTCCTCCTCATTTTTAAGCTCCAACTATAGCTTGAAGTGTTATAATTAGAACCTACACACACAACTAAAATAAGCAAAGAATCCACAACATCCACATAGCATAATCTAAAATCTCTATTCAATGAATCAGCATGGCATTGAAATACATGCGTGTGAACATAACACAACAAATATAAGAAAACAAGACACTCTTTGTATTAATAGAAATAGGAAAGAGTTTACAACCATAAATAGTAGTTGATCTTATAGATGTATCCCTAAGTTGACTTGTCCTTCCTTGTCACAAATCACACCTAAATATCAACCCTAATGCATGAATATGATAACTCCTTTAGGTTCAAGACAACAACATAAGGGCACTATCAATCTCCAAAATCCATCCCTGATGCTATGGATGTGTGTAGATTTATAGAAGAGGTGTGGTAGCTTAGGATTTACCATTATGGGTTTAAGATACACATATGATGGGAGGATGAGCTCAAGGGATAAGAGGTGAAGTCTCCAAGATAGGATCAAATAGGATTTAAGCTTCTTATCCATGGTAAATAGTTAAAACAAGATTGGAAGCTTCAGAATAATTTTTAATTTTCATGAATTTATAGAATCAGTGAACTTGCAGAAGGGAGCAACATGTGTTGACCAGCGTAGGTGGACAAGCATGCAACATGCACTAAATGTAGGTGGCCAAGAAGTTAAGGTGCACTAGGGCTAAAAATATTTGTTTTTAGCAATTTGTCCCAGAAACTCAAACATTTTGGAGAGGTCATGCTTAGGGAATTATGAAGGAATGATGACAACATGTTCATGGATATTGATTGATCTGTTTTTCAAGTCTGTTGACCAAATGTGACAAAATGGCCTATAACAGATTCCCCCTAAAGTACAAATTCAGAACCAGGAGCTAATGACTGAAGTGCTTTATCTTCTGATAAGTTGCTATAGGGATTAATGCAGTTGTGGTTTTGGATGAAATACCCTCTCGGGTCTTCTTGGGACCCAAGGAAGACTCTTTAAGATTAGCTACAACTATCACAAAGAAGCACACATATATTCATATTAATACATGATTGACAAAGCAAAAGGAGAAAGATTACCTCAACCTTTGGTGTAGCCCTGTTGGAGAACTCAGTGTGGAAAAGTGAAAGACCTCTACGCCAACTCCTAGATAAAAACCTACATCTAAAAAAGACAAATCATAATATCCACATCATATAAATCTTGATAATCAAAAGTCAATATATAAGATAATATAAGCTAGCATGCATCTAAGCTACTTATTCATCACAGAATTGAATTAACATTAAAGGAATAAAATATCAACACCATCAAGTAGACAATACAAAAATAGATCTATATTATATATAGAAGAAGAATGATTACAACTATCTTGGTTAAATCAAGCCTCCTCTAGTCCTTCAGCTCTCTCTCTCTCTCTCTCTCTCTCTCTCTCTCTCTCTCTCTCTCTCTCTCTCTCTCTCAACTTCTTGGTAGCATAACCATACTAAAGCTCTTGCAAACGTTTGACAACCATTCGAACTCTGTTACAATGACTGAGCCTCCAATTTATAGATGGAGAGAGGTTCATCTTTGCGAATTCTTTCATGAGTTCCAATGAGGCAAAATATTGGATGTTGCCTTGATTTATTGCTCTCTCCCTTCATGTGAGACTCCATTAGGAATAACAATGTCCTTAGTTAGGCCTAAGGTGGATGTTTCCTTGTTTTTGAGATGACATTTGAGTGAAAAGCGGAGTGTAAGTCAGTCAAATCATGCTTTGACCTCCGAAATCTCATAAATATCCAGTAACGATGCCCTTTAGGAAAAATAGAGCATTAACCTAGGGACTAACACTTTTGGCTAAGAACTGGAAAGCGTTATAACTCTCCTTATCTATTTTTGGGGTGTGTTACCCTGGAAAATAGGCCTGTAACTTAGGTCTTTTCTTCAACCAATGTGTCTTATCTTTTGCACTAATGGGGAGGTCATTTTGTTGTATAACACAAGTTTGGATCAAGAACAACGGGTCGATATCATCATCTGTTACAATAGATTTTCATTATGATATCATTGTGGAGGGAGGCATACCCATGCCCAACACATAAGATATTATTACATGTTCAATGATCAAGAAGTCTCATTCACTGATGAAAAATAGTAGACCCGTGCTTGGATGATTTTTTGTATGATCATAGCCATCATACTTTGTAATATTTGTATTAATCTTGAAATCACGACATGGATGGATCAAACTAGATCCAAAGTCTTCTATCTCATTCTCTCGATCATTCAATGTACAAGTCTAACCATGTGAATAAATGATTTGGAGTCGAACATGGTAGACACCATCTGATTACCAACCAATGATGTAAGTCATTAACAGATGCAAGTGAAACCACCAACAGTGTTAATGTCTCTCTAGGTACCATAGTACAATTTGTATGGTGTTAATAGATGAGTTGAAGTCGAACACAACACCAAATATTTTGGTCAAATCCCTATGATGAAAACCTGTCACCGAGAGCAAGGAAATTTTCTATTGATGTATGCAAGCTCCAAGGTACCAAATGGATTTTCTAGGCAAACTTCCTGGATAATGAGCTAATCTCAACAAGAAGCGACCTGTTGCAGGAGGCTCTTGATTTATTCCTCATCGATGACATGAAATAGGTATCAATATTTGACACACAATGATGTTGATGTGGAACTAGTTCAGGAATGAAAGACATGGATGAGGCTTAAGAATATTGTAGCGAATATAAATTGTAGGACTTCTCTTCAACATGCCAACGACATTTTTATGGAGTTGGTAGCATTGACCCAAAACCGATTATGGAAGTTTTTGGTATGTTGTGATGAGTCGATGAGGAAAGAAGATTTCCCAACCTAACAATCATGGAAATCAAGTGAAAGAGTGTCATGTTCAAGAGTGACTCACTGTCATTAATAGGTCAATTACCATATTCCCCAATTTCCCCGACCATTTCTTGATTCTTTTATGAGTCCAACGAAGGTATAAATCATCTCCCTTTTCATGTCTAGAGAATTTGAAAAAGAGGCAAAAAAGAAAAATCCATAGGTTCATTTCCATAAATATTATCTTGAGTCTGAAAAGGTAAAAAATGATACTCAAGAGAACCTCTTAGCCATGTTCAAATAAGGTATTCATTTTTCATAACTAGTCTATCTGAATTCAGAAAAGGGTGAAACCTATATTGAGAAGATGCCTTTTCATTTACTGTAAAGAGATAAAAAGACAAGTGCTCGACAATCTTTTCATGTTTAGGGAGTCTGAAAAAAGTTGAAATAGGACGCCACCTAGAGGAATGAGTGGTATAAAGGGTAGCAACTCATTCTGATCATTATGGAACTTCTTAAGACACATGGAAGTCAAGAGGATGCCTAATAAGACCACTCATCACAACGGTTCCTCAAGAAAGGGTAAAAAAACCAATTGAAAGTGTATGACTGCCCAAGAAAAGGGTGACAATGGAACGAGAAAACCAAGGTTCATCTGGTAGAAATGGGCTAATAAAAAATGGAAATCATGTAGGATAAAAAGAAATTTTTTTCATTTTTACACAAACTTGAAACATGCGAAATTATGTTTGAAATTAGTTTCATTTTTACATAAGCTTGAAACAAAGATAAACTATGCCTGAAATGAGTTTACATGCCCCCAACATAATGACTCAAATCTAGACACATTGTTGGAAATAATACTGAGAGGGGGGGGGGGGGAATCAGAATTATCAAGTCAATAAAACTTTT
>APFE030182746.1:1627-37469 GCA_000404065.3 Pinus taeda | reverse complement strand
TTGGCATTATGGAGGATGTACAAAAGGAGATCATGGGAGCTGGTCTGAATATAGCTGCAATATGTCTCTATCTCTTTCTTGGTCATTAATGGTGTCTGGTGGATTATGGTTCTTCTTTGCCGATCTGGTTCATATTCAGGGGGAGCATGTTCTTAGGGGGAGCATAACCCTTTGCCCTTGATGTCAAAGGGGGAGAATGTCGCTGAAGTTTTTGAGGTTGCCATCAAGTCCCAAGGGGGAGATTGTTGGCATTATGTTTCTGGTATGGTTATATGTTACAGATGTTGTACTTGATGGCAACACCCATGGCATGGCTCTCAATATGATGAGAATTAAGAAGTACGCAGGAGAAAAGTTCACGAAATTTTATGCAGAGAAAAGTTATAAAAGTTTATTTCATGTGGAGAAAAGTTCACGGAATTTTATGCAGAGAAAAGTTTATTTCATGTGGGAAACTTACCTTTGGTCCATGGTAGTTAGTCCTTGGAATTTGAACCTATGGTTTTTGGACCATGGCATCTCGACAGACGTGTTGATCCCTAGTATTGAGTTGATGGTATTGGTTTGTTATCGTTTTGGCCTGTGGTATTGGTCCATGATTTGAGGAAGAGCTTGCCTATATAAAGCAAAGGAGATCATTTGGCTTGTGTATGCTTTTGGGTTGAATATCTTAAGATCTGAAATATTGGGTTATTGTTTCAAAAGCTTGATCTATATGAAAGTGAAGTGAAGCAAATCTGTGAAGGGAGATCTCTCGAGCGCTGCAGCTGCGGAAGTGCAGAGGCACCGCAGGAGATGCCACAGGAGGCGCTGCAGGAGTCGCCACAGGAGGCGCCGTAGGAGACGCTGCAGGAGGCACCACAGGAGATGCCGCAGGAGACGCCGCAGGAGGCGCCACAGGAGACGGCGCAGGAGGTGCCGCAGGAGATGCCGCAGGAGGCGCCGCAGGAGACGTCGCAGGAGATGCCGCAGGAGGCGCCGCAGGAGATGCCACAAAAGGCGCCACAGGAGACACCGCAGAAGGCACCATAGGAGACGCCACAGAAGGTGCCACAGGAGACGCCACAGAAGGCGCCGCAGGAGACGCCACAGGAGGTGCCGCAGGAGACGCAGAAGGCGCCACAGGAGATGCCACAGAAGGTGCTGAAGGAGACCACAGAAGGTGCCATAGGAGACGCCACAGGAGGCGCCGTAGGAGACGCCACAGGAGGCGCCACAGGAGACGCCACAGGAGACACCACAGGAGGCGCCGCAGGAGACGCTACAGGAGCTGCCGCAGGAGACACTGCAGGAGGCGCCGTAGGAGACACCGCAGGAGACGCCGTAGGAGGCGCCGCAGGAGACGCCGCATGAGGCGCCATAGGAGACGCCGCAGGAGGCGCCGCAGGAGACGCCGCAGGAGGCGCCACAGGAGACGCCGCAGAAGGTGTTCTGGGTTTAGTTTCCTGTTATTATGGATCTGGTTATCTGGGTGACTTACTGGTACTTGATGATCATTTGATGTTTATGGATCCAGTTTGAAAATTTATGAAAAGTGGTCCTTGAAAGAAAAGAAGTAGGGGGTTGTAGCTCCCTTCCAGGAGAGACTGGAAAACGAGAGAGAGTTGTAGCTCTCTGCAGGTTGCAGCCTGCGTACTGGTAAAGGACTGCACCAGTACAAGACCATTGTAAAAGGAGTTTCTAATTTGAAAGAAGATAGAGACATATTGCAGCAGGTGGTTTTCACCCACATTGGGTTTCCACCTTATATCTGGTGTTCTTTGATGTGACTGTCTGTTTTTCTTTTTCATGCTCATTGTTTTATGGTACTGATATGCAAAAATAATTCAAAGTATAAATAAGGAAGAATTGTTAAAAGGACTAGATAATACTGATTCACCCCCCCCTCTCAATATTATTTTCAACACTAGATGCATATTAGTTTCTCTTACACATTCATCCTGCACTCATTTTATGTAGTCTTTCTTGCGTTTTCTAACTCTTGTCTTGCATTTTGTTTTCGGTTTAGCCTCCTTTTTTTTGTCTTTTTAGTATTTTTTCCTTGTTGTGTCTTGTATTTTGTGTATTGTTTAATAAGAATTTGCATGAAGGATGTTACCTTCAACTCGAAAGACAATGTGGAAAAATAGAAAAGGGTATTGTGGCACTACAACATTTGGATAAATTTTAGTCCTTCTTATTTGTCTTGGTTACACCTTTTGGTCGATGATGTTTTGATCAAAAATACAATCCTTGCGTAAGGAAATATTTGTGTCGAATTGAGATATTTATGTCTATTCTAGAAGGCTCATGCCTACACTCAGTTCTTTATGTTTCAGCGTTTTCCCCGCTTATGTGATTAAGTAGAGAAGGACAAGGGGAAAATCTAAATGAGAAAACCAATATAAGTGGTTTTATATATGATTCTCTGAAGGAACAACCTCTTATGCTCTCAATAAGTCAGGATCCCTTTTCCACCCCATGAAATGAATAAGTGTTGATGCACAGTCGTTTATAAATAAATAAATAAAGGGTGAAAGAATAGAAAGGATTCATGTGCATGGAGGTGAAGCAAACAACTCCACTAGGGCACTGCCTAGGCTCATTGGCAATGAAGCAATGCTTATGTTATTGAAGTGACTCCATCGGGGTACTGTCTAGGACTGCTAATAGCGGAGCAACACTAGGGATGAAAAACTATACTCTGAATATCTTAAGATCAGGAATAACATTACCCTTCTCCTGATTCGGAACATTGTGATATATATGGATTTATGATTGTGTTCAATCGAGAAAGGATGAAAGGGACTATGTTTATACATGGGGTAAGTGGGTAAGCCAAAGTAATCTCAACGATGAATCAATACTTCCTAAGAAACTAGACCCTGTACGTAATATTTGACCAAGGTAGAGGAGTTGGAGTTCTACTAGTACATTGCCAATTGTTGTCACTACGATAAACAACCTCCAAAATTTGGTTTGCACTTGAATTTTTGAGCCTACAGAGGTCTTACGATCATTCGTTCTGTAGTCACTTTATGATTAATCGATAAGTGTCGAAGGCACATGCTCACACATGCTCAATCCACAACAAGTTCATGAGCGCGCGCTTTGATGCAAGCTTGAACATGCATAGCACAAGTCCATCAAGATAGTGCATGTGCAATGTTCAGCATGCATCGACAGCCAATGCATGCTTTCATTGACAACCACTCACTTTTGGTTGCGAATGTATTTCTAAGTGAGTTTTTCAAACTATTACTTTTGTGCACCTTTGATTTTTTTAGTGTCTCTTTCTCTTTATTTCACCTTAATTAGTGTCTTTTTCATGTTATCTTTGCTTTGGTATGTGTCGCTTTCACCGTTGTTCGCATATCGCATGTGTTGCTTGCACTTTTCTCTTCATATAGAAAATGTCGTCTTTTGTCATGGGAAGTGTCACCTATCATGTAAAGTGGAGTTTTTGGGTTGTTTCAAAGGGTAAATTTGGTGTTGATGGGTCATTCTATTCATGTATACATGTTTTACACTCATCCCCAAATATTTGTGCATTGTCACACAAGTTTCATCACTTTTGTCGCAAAGTGTACCTTTTGTGTCGCACTTGGAGAGGTATTATTTATCACCGTAGCATTGATGAAATTATGTTTTTATTTATTTTTCCAAGGGATCAATTTTGTGTCATCCATTTTTTGAGTGTGTCATCATGATCTAGTTGTGTCTCTATTCACCTAAGCTTCATTGATCCCACACTTAGCCTTATCCAGAAAATTTCAGTCTCGGGCAACTTGACTTCACTCAACCTTTCTGAATTGCACACTATGCAGTGTTGACCCCCAAGCCTTGAACTTTCCTCTTGTAATTGTGCAATGTGCATTAAAAATGCCCAACCTTGACCCTTGAGCTCTAAAACTGTACAATTTCAACCCTCCATTCAGCCACAACTACGCAGTACGCAGTGTCAAGCCTCAAGCTTCTAGCTTGACACCTTGATCTGTGCAACTGCACAATCCATGAGATTTTTCTCCCTATATAACTGCACATTAGGAAACTTCAAGCCTCAAGGCTCAAGCCTCAAGCTTGAGCCCTTGAAGCCATTAACTATGCAATATCCCAACTTGTTCTCCTATTGGAACTACACATTGGGCAACTACGCATTGGGAAACTCTAAGCCTCAAGCCTAAACCTTGAGCTCTTGAGTCCATCAACTACACAGTCACCTATCCTGGCCTCTCAAAACTGTGCATTGGGAAAATTCAAGGTTCAAGCATCAAGCTTGACCTCTTGGGTATCTCAAATCTGTAGTTCCCTAATTCTGTCCTTCAAGAACTACGCATTGGAAAACCTCAAGTCTCAAGCCCCAACATTGAGCTCTTGACCCCCTCAATTATGAAATCCTTTGACCGTGACCAGCCTAAACTGTGCATTGCATAGTCTCAAGCCTCATTCCTGGACCTTGGCCTTTGGAACTGTGCAATCCCTGAGTCAATCACTCAATCACTCACCCAATTTTAGCCCTAACAAGTGATTTGATGAAACATGTTAGATTAGAAGTTTTCAGACTGATGTCAGCTAGTCATGAGTGGTTTTTAGTTGTAGCTACTCTATCTTATCATGACAAGATGATGAAGGAGGAAAATAAGAAGGAGACCATTATATAAGACAACTATGGATATGAAGAGATAAGATGACCATCCAGTGAGAAGATGAAGGAACATTAGAGTATAACTAAAGATAAAAAATTAAAACCACATTGAGGGCTCCTTACTTTCAATCCAGATGAAGGAGGAAGAAGAAGGAAACACACAATCTCTCAAGAAGACTCAAAAATAGCAACAAAAAGAATAGCTTGACACTGCCATGTCTTCATGCAGTCCATGTCATATCTTGTCAAAGTGTCATGTCATCTTTTGGAACATCCATTGTCCATTGTTATTTAAGTTTTATTTTCAGTCTTATTACAAAATGGAAGAAAAATAAAAAATATGAAAGGAATGGTTGATTTTATATTTTCAATGGTTTTGAACGTGTCAAACCTACAAGAAGATCTAAGCCGTCTAATCAACAGGCCACAAATCCAACGAAAAGCACATCATTAACTAGAATGGATTCATTTCAGAGATCGGATGTGACGGTATATCAAACATAGTTTAAATTTGCTAAAGTCCGGGTTAATCTCATCCGTCCATCGGAAGAGGCGGGATCTGTTAGATATCGAGTTGCAATATCGGGTCGGAAGGTGATCAATTTTCATCTTTCAATCGGACCTGATAAATCATCAAATTCAGTTTCATTTCTTATCAGGTCATCAAAGTCGTCAGGTTCTGTTTTTAATATCGAACCCAATGAGTTATTAAATACAGTTTATGTCCTATCGGGTCCGGAGATCGGATCGGCAAAGTCATCAGGTTCAATCCTTAATATTAGACCCGATGAATTATTAAATACAGTTTTATGTCCTATTGGGTCCGTAAGGGAGTCAAAGGCACGTTGAAAAGGTGGATGCGACAGGTTTTATGAACCAGTGTTAATTCTTTTTAAGTTCTGTGGGTCCACCATCGTTTAAATGTCATACAAGTTCGACAAGCACGATCAGATGATAGTTTGATAATCTCTTTAAGGTGATCTGCGAGGAAGCAATGAGCACGAGGGATAATCAGAGATTGACCTCCGCAGTTGATCGTGACGTTAGCACGACTGACCGGAATGTGTGGCCAGAAATCATTGCGGGGGTTCAACCTCGTTGATGCTTTCACACACTCTTTAACCCCCGTAGTGCTCCCAAAGCCTTCTGCCCTTCATCCACTACTCAGTTAAGATTCAAGTTACAGTTTCGAATAGAGAACGACCATCATCTTTTAAATTCTGTTATTTCTTGTTATTTTATGTTCTTTAGAATGAGGTGTCTTTTACTCTCTGTGTAATATTCTGTAATAGTTTTTACTTAGATAGTTAGGGAAATAGTTAGGTAGTTTGACAGTTTTGGAGACCACTAACTGTTTCATAATGAATAAAAAGAGGAAAATTTAGAAAGAAAGGGTTCGAATTTTGAAGAACCTGGATACTAGGCCACTGAATTCCTGATACAACTGTTGATTAATGAAAGAATAAGAAGTTTTCCATACATTGTTGGGTATGATTTTGTGACTTCTATTTTGTGTGTCATCTTATGTTTTCTTCCTTTAAGTATGGTAATGAACCCGCAGGTCTTTACTTGTTTATGTAAATGAAGTTAAAATTCCTTAAAAGAGCGCTCCTATACTTGAAGTTCACACCTTTGCAATTCTTCTAAGTTACAGATAGTAGTTTCTGTGTAAGGCAGCATATCATCTATAACTTCTCCAAGTGTCACAGATAGTAGGTCCCATGTAAAACAACATATTGTCTTTGACTTTGTTGGAAATAATACTGAGAGGGGGGGGGGGGGGTGAATCAGTATTATCAAATCTTTTCTAATAAACACTTGTTAATCTGACTAATGAAACTTGTATATACCTTACAGATTTTAAGGTAATTTATTCTTTAGATGTTAACCATTAATCTGTATGTTAGAACCATATAATAATAAACAAGAACAAGAAACATAGACAGTCACACCAAAGAACACCATATATAAGGTGGAAACCAATGTGGGTGAAAACCACCTGCTGCAATATGTCTCTATCTTCTTTCAATTAAAAACTTCTTTTTACAATGATTTTGTAATGGTGCAATCCTTTGTGAGTACGTAGGCTGCAACCTGCAGAGAGCTACAACCCTCTCTCATTTTCCAGCTTCTCCTGGAAGGGAGCTACAACCCCCTTAGCTTTTGTACTAGCTAAGATACTAGTACGTAGGTGCTGACCTACAGAAGGCTACTACCTTCTCTTTCCTTCCAGGGACCACGTTTCATCAATTTTCAGACTGGATCCAAGTAATCATCAAGTATATGTGCATCAATCGATTAACCAATAACTTCTCAGAATGCTGTAATCAGACAAACAGTACCAGTAACCAGACACCAAGTCTATACCCAGAACGCCGCAGCAATAGACAAAATCAGTTAAAATATACTTCAAGAAAAGTCCGCAACTTCACTAGTAGTAACTTGCGGATGTCTGCACTTTCTCTTTTTGAGGCCTGCGCAACTTCGCTCCTGTATTGTCTTAGATCTGCGCTGCTTCGCACCCGCACTGTCTGTGCTCTATGCACCTCCGCACCTGCAACGTCTTCTGATCTGCGCACCTCCGCACCTGCTCCTTCACTGCTACTGTGCACCTCCGCACCTGCGCCTTCTCTAGTGCTGCGCACCTCCGCACCTGCGCCTTCTCTAGTGCTGCGCACCTCCGGATATAGACAGTTTATCAGTCCTCAAATATACCCCAGACCGTCAAATTCACAAATTCGTTCAAGCGCCAACAAGATCTCGACCCATCAGTAGATCTGACATAATGCTTTGGTTTGTTCTTGATTCAGGTTCAACTATAACTCACCAATCGATTATCAGAAATTCAGATCTTACAATTCTTAATATATTCAACACGCTTGTAGCAGCCAACTGATCTCCTTTCCCTTTTTATATCCAAGGCCTTACTCAAACCATGGATCAAAACCATTGAGAAACAATACTATGGATCCAGAATCTGGGTTCAATATTTTAGATGCAAAACCACAGACCAAAACCATAGGATCAAAGACGTCGGACTAAATACCATGGAACAAACATAAGATGCACGATTTTCTCTGCATGAAAGTCCATGTATTTTAGGTTCGCACCTTTTATGTGAAAGACCTGCGAACATGTCCACACCTTTTCAATGGTCCTCCTGCGCAACCTGCCGATGACCGCTCTTCTGATTGGTGCACCTGCGGAACCAGAAAATAACATTGCTGCACTTATAATTTATCATCTGAGATGAGTGGGTTGCCATCAAGTACAACATATGCATCATAATGCCAACATACTTATTCAAGCTTTCTTCATTCTTCATTTATATTCAACAATCAAATGGCATTCTGATATTTTCTGGTCACTTAAGTATTGAGGGTTAAAAACCAAGTCTTCCAGGTCTTCCATTTAAGAACATAACATACAATTAAGTGACAAACAAGTGACAATAACTATAAACATTATTGTCTTAAGCACAATTTATACACAGCCAGGAAATTTGTTTCTTAAGGTACAACATTAATCGGTGCCATTTCTGGGGAGAGAAGACAATAACACTTTCCCTTGGGTTTTCAATAGTTTCGTCTAGTTGTTTAGTGAGGAGGAAATTTTTGGTTGTTTTGGATAAAAGCAATAACTCTGGCTCCAAGAAGATCCCATACAAGATCAGACACCTCACAATAGAAGGTTCAAGCCCTTTCAGATCCTGAAAGACTAGTTTCTAAGAAGGTTGGAAGGTCTAAAACCCCACTTACACCAATTCCTACACTGTCTGTATCAGGCATCAACTCACCCAAACATTAATTTGATCAAGAGTCACCTTTTTCATCATCTTCATTTCAAGAACCTAATTGTCAATGGCAATCTTTAGAGTCTGTTACTTTTCCATTATCTGTTATAATTTTTCAATCTGAACCTATAACTACATTACCACCTCTGCACACTCCACTTACCCCTCAGCCAGGTTCCACATCTGTTGGTAATCAAGGTTCAATAAATTCGGGAGAAAATATGTTCGTTCCTGCATTCTTGACGAATAGGTATGCACCTCTTCAACTGCCACAACCGTTAAATCAAATGCCACAAGAATACGTCAAGATTCTTCCTCGTTTTACAGGGGAAGATGAACAAACAACAGAGAATCATGTAACAATATTTTGTAATTTTGCAGAAAACCTAAATGTTGGACATTTAGATGTTGTTCTAATAATTTTTGTTCAATCCTTGGATGGAGAAGCAAGGAAATGGTTTAAAAGGCTTCCCAATAACTCTTTTCCTTCTTGGGAAGAGATGGAATGTCTTTTCACCTAGAGATGGGGAGAAAAAGGAGACCATGGGTATTCACTAATAGAGTTTAATGCTATAAAGAAGAAATCTGATGAAACTGTAGTTGAATTTGTCATAAGATTTAATAAATTGTACAATAGTCTTCTAGTGGAGATTAAGCCTCCTCATACTGGTGCAAAAATAACTTTTGCAGGGGATTTTGAGTCAAATTTTGGATTCACATTAAGGGAAAGTAGATCTCCAACCCTTGATAAGATCCAAATAGATGCATTAGAGATAGAAGCAAATATGGTGGCTGTAGGCAAAGCATCAGAGACACAACCTATCCAAGACAAGGGAAAGGCAAAGATAGAATCCTCTCAAAGTCAAACATTAGAGGATATGAGTAATGTAATTAAAACTTTGTTAGATAAATTAAATAAGTTAGATTTGGAAAATAAGAATTCTCAGAGACAAACACAATATAATAAGAACTTTAATCCCCAATATAGAAGACAACCTTTGCAAATCTTGCAAAAGGAGAGAAAAGATCAAGATCAGATTCAAGCACCATTGTATATAGAGGCAGATCCTAGTGAAGAACTAGAGCACCCTAGGGACCATGAAGATCAAATTTCTACGTTCTATGTAGTAGATGAAGATGAACTTGGTGTTGAAGGAGAAGAGTATGAATATGCCGAAACATATCCCATTTATGATGAAAATAAAATTGATGAATATTGGAAGCAATTCTCTGATTTTATGTAGGCAGAATTACATAATAAATATAACTTGAGATCAAGGAAAAGATCAAGAAGTTAAGCAAAATGAAAGTGAGCAGCAAGTTCCAGCTTCCTCACCAAAGGAGAATCCACAAGAATATTAGCTTGCAAAACAAGTAAGTAAAGGAAAGCAACAACAAAATGCAAATGACAAGACATAAATACTTCAAGGTGAGTCTTCTCAAGACCAAAGTGAAAAAATTCCTTTGGAGAAACTTGTTTCAATTCCCCAAGTAATTTCAGTCATGAAGAAAGGAGAAGATGAAAATGAAAAGAATGCTAAATAGGGTCATTTGTTTAGTCTTATTAAAGAGTTGGAAAAGGTTATAATTCAAGTTCCCCTTACAAAATTAGCAAAAACACCAGTATATCAGAGGGAGATTACTGAGTTTATTAATTTAAAAGAAAATGTGAATATAAATGACACTGTAAATCTGCAGGAAGACAAACTAGTAGTGGTCTTTGGTCCACATGTAGAGGAAGTAGATCATTCAACGCCTCCTTTTTATATTTTTCTCTTGCATAATTGTATGTTTGATTTAGGAGCTTCACACAACCTTATGCCATTGTCAGTGATGAAGCAACTAAATCTACAAGTTACCAAACCCTATAGAGACCTGTACTCTTTTGATTCAAACAAAGTCAAGTCTCTGGGGGTCATTAAGGATCTGGTAGTGTCACTAGCCCAAATCCCGGCTACTAGCTTGGTCATGGATGTAGTAGTAGTAGATATCCCTGCTAGATTTGGAATGCTACTATCTAGGTCATGGGGGGCTAAATTGGGCGATGTTTTGCAACTAGATTTTACATATGCTGTTATACCGACTTTTGGTGGGGAAGGGAGGAGATTGTACAGAGAAATTAGATTTGTAAAAGCAATTACAAAAAATGGAGCAAGTAATTCACCTGTATATAGCCAGGAGAAAGATGACTTTGCTTGTTTCATGCTGCATGATAATGCAAAAATTGGCTGAAGATAATCAGAAGCAACTTGCTTTAGCTAATGTAATTACAGAGCTGCAAACTGAAGGAGTGTGGAAATGCTTCTTTGATGGAGCCTATTCCAAGGAAGGAACATGTGCTAGTTTTCTTCTAATTGCACCTGGAAGTAATATTTTCCCTTTTTCCTTTAAATTGGAGTTCGAAGAAACAAACAATGTAGTGGAATATGATCCCTTGATTATTGCTCTGCAAACAGCTAAACAGATGGGAATTAAGTCAATTTTTGCTTTTGGAGATTCGGAGCTAATTATCAAACAAATAAAAAATCACTGTCAAAGAAAACACCCTAGGCTTAGGGCATACATAAATGAAGTATGGGATTTGGTTGAGAACTTTTTTGAAGCTTTTAACATTCAATTTATTCCAAGGGATGGAAACAAATTAGTAGATTCATTGGTTGTGGCTGCTAGTACTTTCAAGCCTCCTATTAATCCAAGACTAAGATATGAGGTCGAAATGAGGCACAGACCTTCTGTTCATGATAATGTTAAATATTGGGAAGTTTTTGAAGATGATCAACAGATTAAAGAATTTTTGACTATGGTTGAAGAGTTTCAGGGCACATATATTGATTAGGATGAAAATGAAACAACAGGAGTTGCATAAGTTAGTGGTTTAAAATATTCAATAGCTAATCAAAAAGTTTTTTAATTGAAAGATTTTATTCTGCCAAAGGGACTTGTCCCTCTTGAGAGGATTTTTAATCCCAATGATGTGGCTGTTGACTCATGAAACATTTCACAGGATGAACACGTTCAGGATCATAACATTGGAACTCAAGGGGAACCCAAGCTAGTAAAATTATTCAGTGGAGTTTCACCTAATTATCAGGAGAGATATACTAAACTTTTCAAGGACTATGTTGATTTCTTTGCATGGTCCTATGAGGATCTCAAAACATATGATGTAAATATTATCCAGCACAAGATCCCCTTGAAGGAGGGAATTAAACCCTTTAAACATAAGCTTAGACAGATAAATCCTCTGCTTCTACCATCAATTGAAAAAGAGGTCAAAAAGTTGCTTGATGCCAAAATAATAGTTCCACTCAAGTACTCCGATTGGGTGGCTAATTTAGTTCCTGTAAGAAAGAAAAATGGAGAGATAAGGTTATGTGTGGAATTCAAAAATCTCAACCTTGAAAGATAATTATCCATTGCTTAAAATGGATCATGTGCTGCAGAAGGTAACAAGATCTATTAGAATGTCAATGCTGGATGGATTCTCTGGGTATAACCAGGTGGTTGTGGATAGAGAATATCAAAAGAAGACAACATTCACAACTCCCTGGGGAACCTTTATGTATGCCAGAATGCCTTTTGGATTGATGAACACAGGTGCTACATTTTAGAGGGCTATGGACATTGCTTTTGTGGGAGATAAGTTTGTAGTTATATATTTGGATGATATTACTATTTTCTCAAAGACTGATGAAGAACATCTGGACCATCTGAAAAAGAACTTTGAAAAATGTAGAAGATTTGGGCTTTCTTTAAATCCCAAGAAATCCATTTTTGCTCTAGAAGAGGGCAAACTATTGGGGCACATTGTTTCTAGAGATGGAGTGAAGATTGATCCAACAAGAGTACAAACTGTGCAAAAAATACCAATGCCTAGGAGTAAAAAGGATATTCAAAAATTTATGGGAAAATAAACTTCTTAAGGAGATTTGTGTCCAATTATGCAGAAATTGTACAAAAAGGAGAATGAAGTGCATTGGACTAGGGGAGCCAGAGAATCATTTTCTAGGATTAAAGAAGCATTGCAGGTAGCTCCAGTCCTAATCAACCTTGATTATCAAAATCCTTTCCAATTTTTTTCATTCGCATCACCAAGTTCAATAGCTGCTGTCTTGCTACAGAAGAATGATGAAGAGAGGGAGTAGCTTGTTGCATTCTTTAGCAAGATTCTCAGGGACGCTGAGCTAAAGTATAATATTCTTGAAAAGCAGGTGTATGCTTTGGTAAAATCCCTAAAAGCCTTTAGAACTTATGTGATGTAGTCACAGATCATTGCTTATGTGCCAAATGCTGCAGTAAAAGATGTATTAGTACAGGGAGATGTAGAAGGAAAAAGAGGAAAATGGATAGCCAAGATCCAAGAGTATGAATTCGACATAACACCCACAAAGTTGGTGAAAGGGCAAGGATTGGAAAAAATGTTGACAGAGTCAAACTTTTAGGCATTGGGAATTAACTTGCTGACACCCGTGGATGAAGGAAAAACTGAAGAAAATGAAGAAAAGCTAGATCCATGTATGAAGATCAGGTATAAATTTTTATGTTCAGAATGGTACAAACATATAATCAATTATTTGTGTTTTCTCTCCTGTCCCCAATCCTTGGATAGAACAAAGTATAAAGCATTAAAGATCAATGCATAACCATATGTGATTGTGGAAGGCATATTATGCTGGAAGGATCCTGTAGGAATTTTGTTGCTATGTTTAACAAAAGATAAATTTTATAGAGGCAATCAAAGATCATGATGGGGGGTTATGTGGAGGACATTACAGTTGGAAAGTTACTGCACATAAAATCCTTCAGACATGATTTTATTGGCCTACTTTATTTGGTGATACATATAAGTTTGTTAGAAGCTGTCAGAAGTGTCAGCTTTTTGCTGAGAAGAAGAGGTTAGCTCCCTTGCCTTTGATCCTAGTATTCATAGAGGAACCATTCAGACAATGGGGATTGGACTTTGTTGGAGAGATTAACCCACCTTCAAGTGGACAACACAACTGGGTTCTCACAGCTACTGATTACTTCACCAAGTGGGTAGAAGCTATACCTACTAAGAGAGCAAATGATTAGGTGGTGATGAAGTTTTTAGAGGAGAACATTTTCAACATATTTGGATGCCCCATCAAAATCATAACAGACAATTCTCAAGTCTTCAATTCAAGTAAGTTTATTGCTTTTTGTCAAAAGTATAATGTTATTTTGTCCCATTCAACAAATTATCATCCACAGGGAAATGGATTAGCTGAATCCACTAACAAAACTTTGATGAAGATCCTTAAGAAAAGTATTGCAGAGAACCAAAAGGATTGGGATTCTAAGTTAAATTTTGCTCTATGGGCTGTTAGAGTGACTACAAGAAGGTCTACAGGCAAATTAGCTTTTGAATTAGTATATGGAACTCAGGCTCTGTTTCCAAGTCAAATTGTGAAGCTTGTGAAGCCTGTGATTGCAATGGTTTAAGACGCGAAAGAAGAACCCAATGCTTTGATAAGAAGAATGAATAAAGTAGTGGAGCTAAGTGAGAATAGGGACAAGTTAAGAGAAAAATTGATTATGCATCAATCAAAGATGAAAAGTATTTTTGACAAAAAAGCCAAGGAGATTGACTTTAAAGTTGCAGACCTAGCATTAAGATGGGATACCAGAAGAGAAGATAAGGGTAAGCATGGGATGTTTGATCCTCTCTGGTATGGCCCTTTTAGAGTTATTGAAGCAAGGTCCAATAAAACTTTCCTTCTTGAGAATATTGATGGTGAAACTCTACAGCTACCTGTCAATGGGTAGCACTTCAAGCATTACTTCTAGTTCTGAAGCATAAGCATCTTATCATTGTACATACCGAAGTGAAACAAGTGTACAAATGCCATAGAATTTAAATTTATGTAAGCAATATATGACTCCATGCCCGAGGTGAAGGCACTGATCTGCGGTTCTTAGTGCTTATGTGGAAAAAGCACTATCCCCAGGTGGAGCCAGATGTTGTAGCATCCATTGTCCATTGTTATTTAAGATTTATTTTCAGTCTTATTACAAAATGGAAGAAAAATAAAAAATATGAAAGGAATGGTTGATTTTATATTTTCAATGGTTTTGAAAGTGTCAAACCCATGAGAAGATCTAAGCCGTCCAATCAACAAGCCATAGATCCAACGATAATCGCATCATTAACTAGAATGGGTTCATTTCGGAGATCAGACATGACAGTGTATCAAACATAGTTTAAATTTGCTGAAGTCTGGGTTAATCTCAACCGTCCATTTGAAGAGGCAGGACCATCAGATATGGGGTCGCAATATCGGGTCGGAAGGTGATCAATTTTCATCTTTCAATCGAATCCGATAAATCATCAAATTCAGTTTTATTTCTTATCGAGTCTAGAGATTGGGTCAACAAAGTCATCAGGTTCTGTATTTAATATCAGACCCGATGAATTATTAAATACAGTTTATGTCCTATTAGGTTCCGAGATCGGGTCAGAAAATTCATCAGGTTCAGTCCTTAATATCGGACCCGATGAATTATTAAATACAATTTTATGTCATATTGGGTCTGTAAGGGAGTCAAAGGCACGTTGAAAAGGCCGATGAGACAAGTTTTATGAACCAGTGTTAATTCTTTTTAAGTTCCATGGGCCTGCCATCGTTTAAATGTCATACAACTTTGACAAGCACGATCAAGTGATAGTTTGATAATCTCTTTAAGGTGCGCTTTGGGGAAGCAATGAGCACGAGGGATAATCAGAGCTCGACCTCCGCAGTTGATCGTGACATTAGCATGACTGACCGGAATGTGTGACCAGAAATCATTGCGGGGGTTCAACCTCGTTGATGCTCTCACACACTCTTTAACCCCCGCGATGCTCCCAAAGCCCACCGCCCTTCATCCACTGCTCGATTCAGACTCAAGTTACAGTTTCAAACAGAGAACGACCATCATCTTTTAAATTCCGTTATTTCCTGTTATTTTATGTTCTTTAGAATGAGGTGTCTTTTACCCTCTGTGTAATATTCTGTAATAGTTTTTACTTAGGCAGTTAGGGAAATAGTTAAGTAGTTTGACAGTTTTGGAGACCATTAACTGTTTCATAATGTACAAAAAGAGGAAAATTTAGAAAGAAAGGGTTCGAATTTTGAAGAACCTGGATACTAGTTCATTGAATTCCTAATACAACTGTTGATTAATGGAAGAATCAGAAGTTTTCCAGACATTGTTGGGTATGATTTTGTGACTTCTCTGTTATGTGTCATCTTATGTTTTCTTCCTTTAAGTATGGTAATGAACCTGCAGGTATTTATTTGCTTATGTAAATGAAATTAAAATTCCTTAAAAGAGCGCTCCTATACTTGAAGTTCACACCTCTGCAATTCTTCTAAGTTACAGATAGTAGTTTCTGTGTAAGACAACATATCATCTATAACTTCTCCAAGTGTCACATATAGTAGGTCCTATGTAAAACAACATACTGTCTTTAACTTATTCAAGCTTTCTTAATTCATCATTTATATTCAACAATAAAATGACATTTTGATATTTTTTGGTCACTTAAGTATTGAGGGTTAAAAACCAAGTCTTCCATATCTTTCATTTAAGAATATAACATACAATTAAGTGACAATAACTATAAACATTAATGTCTTAAGCACAATTTCTACACAACGAGGAAATTGGTTTCTTAAGGTACAACATCATCATTGGCCACATCATTTGTGTATTATGTAATTTAAATGTACATGAAATGTAATATAAAGTTGAAGTCCAAGAGCCATGTATAGAATGTGAAAAGTCATTAGGGGATTGAAAGGTCATAAAGAAGTCAAACAGTCACGAGGGTAGTCCAAGAGTCACAAGGGAGGTGAATGTTCACCCCATTTGTTATATATACACCCTAATAGCTCATGCAAAGGAATTTTCACCTTGGCTCCTCCTACCAAGAAATAAAGAGGAAGATAGTTCTCTTGGAGGAGCAAGTGACTGCTCTAATGCTCCACTATTGGGGCTAGTGGTGTTCACTCTTTTGATGTATCTTGGAACTTTTACTTAATTCAGAAGCTTGTTGAGCCAACACACTTTCATGCGTATATCGTAAATGTTGTAAGAGTATGATTTGAATGTTTGTGATGTATTTTCTTTCATATGTACTAAGGAAGTTGAACTATTTCGGTGGCTTTGGTACTTATCTTGTTGAAGGTGTGTTGTATTTGTTTTAACAATTGTTGCTTCTTCGTGAACTATTTTGCTAGTTGTCCAACTATTCATTTATATGTTTATGCTCGTGTGTCTTTTCTAGATTAGTATTGTTACTTGTCTTTAAAAGTCTCACTTTTCTCTTCCCTTTTGGTAGAAGAACCTTGATACATTCTATAGTTGAACAATCCACAAGGGTTACTCACTTTCTAATATGAAATTACCTACTTATGACTCTCTCATGCTGAACATTGAAGCCAAGGCATATATATAAGAATATATGGTAGTCGGGCCTTAGTTCTGAAAGGGATCCCACTCCAAATGGTGCTGAGTCTAATTGGGATTTTCCATCAGGGACACCCCCTTGGTTGATGAATTTTCAACATCGTCAACAATATGGTGTATTATTTCAATGTCAAGTTTCAATTGCAATATTGGATGGCTAGGTAAGCCCTAAGGTATGATGAAAATATCACCTTCACAAATGGCTCATGCATCTTAAAGTTGGATTCATGGTAATTATGATGAGATGGTGCACTTAGTATTGGACAAGTATCTTACATTCTATTAAGTCATGGTAAATCTACTAAGAAACATTGGTTTTTGATGTATTGGTGCTCTTGATATTTGGCAAGCATATTTCATTTTAGACATGATAGATTTCTCGATCTCATAAATAAGGTTAGCACATTGATTCTTATATATGATAACTTGGTACTATTGATAGTGTTTCTGATAAGCATGATAACCATGATGATGGAATTTTAATAATGAGATTGTTGCTCAAGATCTCCTTGTTGACATTGGCTTAGTAATTTTGACAATGTAGTAAATTTGGATGCCCTGACTTGATGGACTACGCTATGTAAGTGATATTATGTTCATGATATTTGATGATACGACTATAATTTGTCCTAATCATATGACTCTAACCCTTGATGAAAGTTTGATGTCATGTTCATATGTGATGATGGAGTAGTTGGTGCTAACATGCTATGACTATGATGAATATATGTTTTAGAACTTGATATAGTTGATTTCACGATCTAATGGTTTTGTTGATGCATGAATGTATTGCGATAGACATGTTGATGTATTGAATGATTATGACTGAAGTGGATTCCCATTCAGAGGGAGAAACTCTACATAAAACCCTTACACCGATTTTTATTTGCATTATATTTATAGAATATTTCTTATTGTTGAAGCTTTCTGACATAAATAGACATGTTTATGATGTTATTGGTCTACAACAAGTTATGGTTTGAGAAGAGAGGGTTTCTCTTAATCTAAGCCCCAACCTCACGGAAGAAAACTTATCACTACAATTATAGGCCTGCATCCAGACATAAGAAAGCCTTTAGGTGTGGTTATGCCTGTAGGTCACCAAAATTGAAGCTTTATGCATAAAATCAAGAATGCACCAAGAGTATGATAGTCCTATAGATATGGAGCAGATATTAGAATTTCCTATGAGCATGAAAGTTTGAATGTTTGACTTACTTTAGAGAATGTAAACATGTTGTCTAAACTTCTGTTTGCAGGGAATCAAAATATGCATATTGGTATGTTATTTTGATTTAATCATTGTGTTAGTGTCCTATAGTCATAGTAGTCAGAAAACAAGTTTTGCCTTTCAAATTTTGTCAAAAGTATAAAAGTGTGGCTATGATCATGTGGAAGATCAAGCTTTAGGTCTTAGGTGGAAATATTTTTTTCTTATTATGCATTGTAAATATGTCAAAGTGTGTCAAGAGTCACAAAAGAGGTCTTTATATCCCAAGAGGTCAACTTAAGTAGGTCTAGGGTCAAGTTACATCACAAAATCATGAGCAAGATCATGTTGCCATGCCTTGTCATCATGGGCACATATTTGTAGGTGTCTTGAGTAAATTAAAATGTCAAATGATGATCATTTATGACATCATCATCAATACAACAGTTAGGAGGACAATGTTGTGCTTCTGACAAGTGCTGCACATTCATCATTCAAGTTCAAAATCATAACTATCGCCCATCAAATCCTCATTTAGCCACCTTGGGAGTTCAAATGCATGGTTAATATTCATAAACACCTCGAATCCCTCTCATTTCTCCATTGGAAGCTCTCTATATGGTAATCGAAGGTCGTTGTGCAAAGGAGGTAGGGGAGCATTGTGCTTGCAGACATGTGTTGCGCTCACACACAGGTGTTGCGTTTTGTTCAAAGCGGTGGTGAATTTCTCATTCTAGGTGAGTTTTATTTATATTGGAATCTCAACACATCACCTTGACCTCCAAAAAGATATGCAATTGTTACTTTTCCCCTCGAGGCCTTTTGAACACCAAGAAAGGTTCGTTGCACTAAGTCTACAGGGGGTGCTGCACTTCTACCAAGGCACTCAATTTTAATGGAGAAATAAGGGTTTTTGGCATTTGTTCCATAAATGAAGACATGAAGTGGTTCTTTTGCATGTTAATATCCTCTCCAAGCCGTTTGGCTCAATCAGAAGGTCAGTGTTTGATCAAGTCATGTGGATGAAGGTGTGATTTTGGCTGCAAGAAAAAGTATTGGGGTTTTAAGGTCTGTGGTTGGACTAGAAGTTTTCTCACAAGTTTAAAATGTTGTATGGACCATTTCACACCAGCCAAGTACGTTCAGAAAATCAGAGGACGACCGAAGATAATTTACGCTTGGTGTGCTATGCTTTCACACGGTCACTGTATTTTCACCATATCTATTAAACCTTATACCCATTTTCCATGAAATTTTTATATTATATTCATGTGGGTGATATGAATATTCCCACTTAATTTCAGGTTAAAAATCTTCACGGTTTTTGATAAATGAGCCATCATCATATACAACCATTTTTGTATTTTCTCGACATTCATGAGTTGGATTTAGCTCAGTTTTTTTTGGAGAAGGGGTATAATGATATTAACTTGATGTCGAAAAATCAACTCAATCCAGCTTACCGTTTAATATATATTCAAAAAAATATCATTCGATGTGCTTCTCTACTGCGTTTTTTTGAACTATGAGGTTGCGCAGCGTTGGCGCTGCGCTTTCACATAGTCATCTTTTTGATCTAGTTACCCTATTCAAAATCCACTATAATTTGTTTTTATGCTCTTAGTAATTGTAATAAAGTATTAAGTGACTCACAAACTTGATTTGGGGCTGAGAAATCAATGTAAAATGCTTAGAAAAGATCTAGTTAAAGCAACCCCTAGTTCTTAGAAATCTGTTCTATTTTCATTGCAGAAGTTAGAAACAGAAATCCTAATGAGGAATTTGATCCCTAGCAGTGGGAACTGACTCATTTTGGCATATTTATGATATGATTGTAAAGGAGAAAAGGGTTGGTCGGGTTAAGGAGAAAGGACCTTGTGTACTGCACTTATTTTTGAAATATTTTTATAGCGAATGAAATACGGAGGTGGAATTTGCAAGGATTTTTGAGTTAGTTTGCATTGGAGACGTGCTTCCTTTCTTTGTAAGTTATCTTCTATGACAATCATGCTTTGAACTATATTTTCTTGTTTAGTTAAACAAATATTTGATTCAGAATTCACTCTAAACAATGCTTTGTTTCTGTTTGCTATACATCTATGTTTTTTGCTAAAATCACAACTATAATTCATCTTGATGCTTGATCCTCTTTTTTCATTTTCCATTTTTTCTTCTCTCACCCTCCTACAATGAACTTAGACTAAAAATATCTAAAGAGAATACCTACCTCACCCCTGTAGAAGCTTCATTTTCTCTTCATTTCATCACTGGAAACATAATAAACTAGACATGACTCCATGCCCAATGGATCTGTCTCCTTTCCTACCAACAAATCTTTGAAAATCATACCATAATGAGCACTATACCTAACCTAACATATGAGTAATTGAAATTCCTAGACAGAGAGAGCCCTCTCTAAATATAGAAGGGTTAGATTCTAGCTTACAAGTGGTTTTGTGGTTACCTCTGAATTTCTGTCCTCAGCCCGGGAAAATTACAAAGAGGTAACTTTCTGGCGGCGTTGTTGGGGAGTGAAAGGTTCCATCTTCCCCGGGAAAGATCATTAAAGTTTCAGATCTGATTTATAATGGTGGACAACAATTAGAAACATGAAGGATGTACCATTCTCCTAACGACTCCAATCAGTTTTGAACCTGATCCAAAGACTCCAATGGCAGAAGGATCCAGAAACCAGAGTTATACTGGAAACTATATTTGCTGGAAATGAATTCAGTTGTGAGGTATGTGCCCATGAATCACATTCATATTCCAGGATTTCCAAATTGCATGCCTTGTGTAGATTGACAAACTTATTTTCCAAGATTCAAAGCTCAAGTAAGAGATGATGCTGCTCTTCACTTGGTTAAATTTCACATGCATGTGTGTAAACTTAAGGTTCAATTCCATGAAGACTACCTAATGAAGATGTTTATGGTTACCTTGGAGGGAAATGCAAGATTATGGTATGAACAATTTCCAGTTGCTAGTTTATATTGTTAAAGTATTTTCCTATAGTATCATTTGAAAATTTTAAAGAATCTTATGCATCTTTATTACTGGTTCAAAACTGCTGTGGACATTTTGAGGGTTTCATTGAAAATTTGGAAAAATTGTATGAAGATAATGAGTTAATGGATGAGGAAATTTTAGAGTCCCTTCATGGAAATCCTTTTCAAAATAAAGAAGAAATGTTAGAGGCTAGTTGTCAAGATATTCAGGAAAATTTTCAGCAGACAAAGGTTTCTTCTTTCACTGAAAATGAAGTAGATTATAATCTTGATGTTAAATCTCATGTCTTTTCTCATGAGTTTGATGGACATATTCAACATCCTTGTCAATTGCTATGTAGCCAAGAAGAAAATCAATATATTAATTTGAGTTGTTCTTTAGCTCATTCATTTTCTGAATCTTTATTTCAAGAAGAAGTTCGTGAATTAGAGTTTTGAATTTGCATGCATAAAAGCTTTAGACAATGAAATTATTCCAGATGATAATTACCAAAAGTGGCGATAAAATAATGAAGAACAACAGGTCGTTATAAATCCCTCGGATGGTACATAAATTTTTCATGATATTTCATCTTTTTAATTGTTAAATTTAGAAATTTTAAAGGAGAAATACAATATTCTTGTTGATATACATGAAGGGTCGTTTGTAGACATTTTTTTTTATTCAAGATGTGGTTGCCTAAATTGACGATTTACAAGAAAACACAACTCTTTCCCCAGAGATTAATGATAGGAAATAACATCTTGATGCAATTCTATTTGAGGATAATTAACTCCATCATACAGAGCAATCTGCATTTAACCACGAAGGAGATGCAATCTATTTTTTCATTATCAGGAAAAGGTAGTCATCCTTGATTTTCAAGATCCTTTTACAAGTCTGTTGGAATCGTTAGTCAAGGTAGATATTATTTTATTCACCAGTACAGAGATTGGATTCAATTTTGGGTTTAAGTTGCTTATTCCATTTAATGTTCCAGTTTTTATCTTGCTGAAGTACAGTCAAGTAGTCAAATTATATGAGTAGCTACTTGATTGGCTTTACTAGAAATTTGAGATCACTTGATTCAACACTTGTGCTCAACAAAGTAGGATAAGTAGGAAATGGTGTACAATAGGCTTGCTTGGAAAGCATCTCTTTTAGCACTTGTGTTTTCACTTTGTAGTTTGAACATATTTTTAAGTTTCAGGTTGTAGTAGAGTTTTCAGTTTGCAGGTGTGGACAACTGATTATCAAAATTTGAAGCCCAAAGAGAAGGCCATGAGATTTTGATGGTCTGTTACCATTTTCAGAATGTAATCAATATTTAAGTTAGTTTTAGTTATTTTAGAGTTAAGTCAAGAAGTAAGTAAGGCCAATGGTTAGGCACTTGGTTTACGATGTTCTTGGAACCTCACAGGGAGGATGCCATCCCCATTGGAGCCAATGTTAGTGTACTATAGTCATAGTAGTCAGAAAACAAGTTTTGTCTTTCAAATTTTGTCAAAGGTATAAAAGTGTGGCTATGATTGTGGAAGATCAAGCTTTAGGTCTTAGGTGGAAATAATTTTTTTATTATTATGCATTGTAAATATGTCAAAGTGTATCAAGAGTCACAAAAAAAATCTTATATCCCAAGAGGTCAAGTTAAGTAGGTCTAGGATCATGTTACATCAATAAATTATGAGCAAGATCATGTTTCCATGCATTTTCATCATGGGAACATATTTGTATGTGTCTTGAGTCAATTAAAATGTCAAATCATGATCAATCATTACATCATCATCAATACAACGATTAGGAGGACAGTGATGCGCTTCTGACAAGTGTTGCACATTCATCATTCAAGTTCAAAATAATAAATATCGCCCATCAAATCTGCATTCAGCCACCTTGGGAGTTCAAATGCATGGTTAATATTTAGAAACACCTCAGATCCCTCTCATTTCTCCATTGTAATCTCGCTATATGGTAATTGGAGTTTGCTATGCAAAGGAGGCAAGGGAACGTTGCGCTTGCAGACAGGTGCTACACTCATACATAGGCGCTGTGTTTTGTTCAAAACAGTGGTGAATTGCTCATTCCAAGCGAGTTTTATTTATATTGGAAGCTTAACACATCACCTTGACCTCCAAAAAGATATGCAGTTGTTACTTGTCCCCTCGAGGCCTTTTGAACACCAAGAAAGGTTCATTGCACGAAGTCTACAAGTGGTGTGGCGCTTCTACCAAGGCACTCAATTTTGTTGGAGAAATCATGGTTTTTGGAATTTGGTCCATAAATTAAGACATGAAGTGGTTATTTTGAATGTTAAGATCCTCTACAAGCCAATTGGCTCAATCAGAAGGCCAGTGTTTGGTCAAGTCATGTGGATGAAGGTACGTTGTGCAACTGCGACGCGCTTTTGATTGCAAGAAGAAGTTTTGTGGCTATCCTAGAAGTTTTCTCATAGGTTTAAAACATTGTATGGACCATTTCAGACCAGCCCAATACCTTCAGCAGTTTAGAGGATGGCCAGAAATAGTATAAGTTTGGAGTGTTGTGCTTTCACACGGTCACCACATTTTCACCATATCTCTTAAAACTTGTACCCATTTTCCATAAAAAAAAATTGTAGTAGATTCATGGGGGTGAGATGGATAATCCCACTTAATTTCAGGTCAAAATTCTTCATGATTTTCGAGAAACGAGCCATCATTATCTACAACCATTTTTGGATTTTCTCGAGATCCGTGAGTCAGATTTGGGTCAAATTGTTTGTGGAGAAGGGGTATAATGATATTAACTTGATGTTAAAAAATTAACTCAATCTAGATTACAGTTTAGGAGATATTCAAAAAATATCAGTCGTTATGCTTCTCTGCTACGTTTTTGCTGAACTAGGAGGTTGCACAATGTCGACGTTGTGCTTTCACACAATCATCTTTTTGATCGAGTTGCCCAAGTAAAAATATGTTGTAATTTGTTTTTACACTGTTATTAATTGTAATAAATCATTTAGTGACTCACAAGCTCGATTTGGGGCTGAGAAATCAATGTAAAATGCTTAGAAAAGATCTAGTTAAAGCGGTCCTTAGTTTTTAGAAATTTGTTCTATTTTCATTGCAAAAGTTAGAAATAGAAATCCTAATGAGGAATTTGACCCCTAGTGGTCGGAACTAACTCATTTTTGCCTATTTATGATATGATTGTAAAGGAGAAAAGGGTTGTTCAGGTTAAGGAGAAAGGACCTTGTGTACTGCACTTATTTTTGAGATATTTTTACAACGAATGAAATACAAAGGTGGAATTTGCAGGGATTCTTAAGTTAGTTTTATTTTGATATGTGCTTCCTTTATTTGTAAGTTATCTTCTATGAAAATCATGCTTTGAAATATATATTCTTGTTTAGTTAAACAAATATTTGATTCATAATTCACTCTAAACAATGCTTCTTCTTCTTCTTTTTTTTTTTTTTTTTTTTTTTTTTTTTTTCTAGACATCTATGCTTTTTTATCAAATGACAGTTAGAATTCATCTTGATGCTTTATGCTCTTTTGTCATTTTCCATTTTTCATTCACTCACCCTCCTACAATGAACTCAGAATAAAAATCTCTAAAGATACTACCTACCTCGCCCCCGTAGAAGCTCCATTTCCTCTTCATTTCATCACTGGAAACATAATCAACTAGACACGACTCCATGCCCAATGGATCTGTCTCCTTTCCTACTAGAAAATATTTGAAATTCATACCCTACTGAGCATTATACCTAGCCTAACATCTGAGTAATTAAAATTCCTAGACAGAGAGAGCCCTCTTTAAAGCTAGAAGGGCTAGATTCTAGCTTACAAGTGGTTTTGTGGTTACCTTTGAATTTCTCTCCTCAACCTAGGGAAAATTATAAAGATCTAACACATTGAAGTTAGTATATGACAGTGTTCGATAACAATATCAAGGGTTTGCCAAAATTTGGCTTGTTGTATTGAAGTAGTGAGCATATTGTCTTGGATGATTGATGATGCTTGATGGTTCATAGATATGTTTTGGCTTATGGATTGTTTGAATTCATAGTGATAACAAGTTAGAGTTTTGATATGATTTGGTACTTGATGAATGATGATTTTCCTCGATGACACTACTATGTGGGCATAATGAATTTCAGTGATTATGTTGGCATTGATTTTGCATTGAATTCATTGGATTGGGCACATTATTTGTAGTATAAAAGGTTGTGATCCAGTATGCAATGATCTCACAATGAATGGATGAAAATTATCTTTATCCTTGGTATATGAATTTGCATCTAGTGACATAAATGATTTATATTATGATCAAGAGGATGACTTGGTAAATAAAAATTGCTGACATAATAATAGTATTTGGATGTGAGCTATACCTGACACCTAGTCTGAAGAATGTGTCACAATGATATTGGAAGAAACTTTTATGATTTTGATATTAGTTTTGATTTGAATATAAGGCTTGATAAGCTAACTTAGTTGATTTGATTGCACAATGTTGATTTGTGTGAGGCTGAGCATATTAGTTTGGTCAAGTGTTATGTTTGCAGAAAACATTGTATGAAGAAATCTCCTCGATCCTGGTATGTCCACATTGATAGTTACCTCATGAAGCCAGGAAGATGTGTAATCCAAACCTCTACTTTGAAAGTAGTCCAAGGTATGATTGTGATTTTGGTTTTATATATTGATGATCTATTCATGACAGATAATGAGCCTTTGGTGATAAAAAAAAAAGAGGGAGTTTTCCTCTCAAGATCGAAATGACATGATGAATTACTTTCTGAAATTTGGAAAATAAAATCTATATCATAAAGCTATTGAATATTTGTTGGAAAATGGAAATGAAAATCCTTAGAAACTCCAATTTAATTTCAAGAAGTTATGAAGAGATATTGTAGAACCTAGCAACTGACAGTCGATTGAAGCATTGATGTTCCATGTGAACCTCTGTTCGTATATATATGTCTTGCATAAAACAAACCTACTTGAATTCATGATTGATCCTCTTCATACACATTGAGTTGTCGTCAAGTACACTTCGAGATATGTGCATGGGATGATCATTTTTTTGGGCTGAGACATTCTTCCTATGATATGCGACTAGTGATATTGTTTGGGATCGTTATTGATGAGATGAGTACTTTTGGGTGTTGCCTTATTATGAGATCTGCCATGATATTTCTTATGAATTCCATATCATTAATAACGTGCAAGGTTGAATATGATGTTGCTGGCATAACTAACTATTACGCAGGTTGAAGAAGATCTTTGGAGAGTTGTTTGAGTAGGTTCTGGATATGACAGGGAAATATTGTGATAATATTGAGTGGGATTTGAATGGCATAAAATGTCATATATAGTTGGGACTTAGATCTCTTCATATATTGAGACACGTTCACTTCCATATGGGACAAGCTTAGGCTTGTGGTTACCGCCTCCGTGAGAGGGAGGATGAATAAAGTATCCTTTTTATGATATATATTTTTGATATAATATTTGATTTGATGTCCTTCATAGTGTTAATATTGTGACATGATGATTAAGAAAGTACTAGATATGAGCATGATGATATGTTTATGATTTACAGAGAGCATGACTGATCGAGAACGTTGAGCCAACCCTTCCCCCCTGTCTGAGCTCCCAAGGTGAGGAATTGAGATGGAGGGCTCCCGGGGTTGAGGGATCTCGGGATAATAGGGTTGTAGATTTTGCTCCCCTATCTTGGTATTTGCAGAGTATACCCCAGTTGGCATCATACCGACAATCTAGGCTTGTTGGGATTACTGCTCCTCGTTTGGCCAACAGGTTGAGAGTGCACTTGGGGATGTGTAACCCAAGTTTATTATGACACTAGTGTTCTACTGCATGAATATTGAGTGTCATTGTTGGGAAGATTAGTGGGAAATAGGATGGGTTGAGATGTGTTCCCCTATATCACCTATTGCTCGATATGGGGTTGGAGATGTTCTGCTCCCCCATGAGATTCTGGGTTGAGACTAGGCTTCTTGATATTATTTTAGGTTGAGATGTGCTCCCTCAGAAGTTGTTCCAGATTGAGATAGACTCTCTAATGTTGATGTGGGTTGTAGATTTGGCTCCCCGGTAATGTTTCCTAAGTAGTAACATTGGGCTTCTCACTGATAGCGATTCCGGGTGGTAGCAGTGGCTCCATGATGGATAGAGGGTGGTAGCTTAGGCTCCCCTCCGATGTTAAATTATACTTCTTTTAGATTTGAGAATGTTTAGCATATGAGAAGAGACAATCAAGAGATGAGCAGATATAAGCAATGATGACATTTGATGACGAGATACTTGAGACGAGATATGATTCGATGACAGGATACTTGCAATGATTACATGATGCAGTTGGAATTTCTCCCTAGTTGGGAGGGAGTGTTAATTTGGTAGCTCAGTGAAAAATTTCAACCATTAGACAAGATTCCTCTTATTGAGAGGACTAATTTTGACTATTGAAGTGTTTAGTTTGGACAAGGGAAAGTATGTTTTTAAATTAAAGCCCACATGTACATATTTGATCAGGTTAGCCCTAAAGAAAATTGGGCATCCTTGGAAGGATATCAATACAAGTGACCTCAATCTCATTTGGAAAATAATCTTGGATCTTTATTCTTCTTTCTTTGGTTTGGCTCGCACAACTCTGAGATAGTTCATGGAAAGTTTGCTCGCATAAGTCTGAGATTGCAGGGTCTGAAGCTCGCACATGTTTAGGGTGTTTGGTCTCCGACCATAGGCATGACACATGTAAATTTTGGTCATAACCATAGGATCACAGGCTCATGCGTGCAATTGGAGGGTTTCAACCACAAACATGTCACTCTATGGTTGCAGTTGGGACCTAGGGTTTGGTTATTAAGTTGACCGCAAATTTTCATCATTGATTGCATGGTTCGACAGTTGACCGCAAACAATGACAATTTATTATAGGCTTCTGAATCAATGTTTTGATTATTGGCATTGATGGGTTCATCTTATGATATTGCTTAAGTTGATAGTTTTATGGATGAATATATGGAGTATTGTACTCTTTCTTGTTGAATCATTCAATGACAATCTAATAAGAAGAAAAAATTGATAGGATTTTCCCCATAGTGGGTTTTTCCCTGGTCTCCAACCAATCTTGGTGTCTCTATGTGTAATTTTTTTCCTTCTATTGTTCCTTTATGTTCCGCTGCATTGATGATGATGTTGTTCTTTCTATATAATTTCATACGTTGTTGAATAATGTTGTAAATACGAATAATTTTATGATTCTATGTGGTGAGTTCTATATGTCAATGATGAAATGTAATTATAAAAGCAAAGAACAATATATCCCTAAAAAAAATTAGTGCAAAGGATTAGGATAAAGAACATGCACCCTTTCTCAAAATTTTGCAATTCAAGTGAGAAAGGGAATAACCATCTATTTTTTCTCACACACTTATAATCAAGTGAGGAGTACAAGCAACACCAACCATTTCTCACACATTAGTAATTCAACACGAGAGAAGGATCATTCAATATTTCTCATGTTTTCATGAATTAGAGAGGGGAGGATAAGAAACACATGAATTTTATCAAACTAGTATTTTTAGTGAGGAGGAGGAGCACAAAATATTTTTCACACTTTTGTATTTAGTAATTAGAGGGATAAGGAAAAGTGCCACTTTCTCTTTCTATTGGATTTAGAAATTCAAGGGAGAAGGAGAAGGAGCATTAACACCTTCTCACACTTAACTAATTCGAGAGATGATTAGTAGGAGCATCATCGTTTTCTCACAATTTTTCCATTCAAATGAGTATGAGAATGATTACATTTGTTTTATCCCATTTTAAGGGAGAAGGAGAAGGAGCATTAACACCTTCTCACACTTAACTAATTCGAGAGATGATTAGTAGGAGCATCATCCTTTTCTCACACTTTTTCCATTCAAATGAGTACGAGAATGATTACATTTGTTTTATCACATTTTAATAATTTAAGAGAGGATGAGAAAGTAGGTCATTGATCCTTTCTCACACTTTTATAATTCTAGTGAGGAAGAGAAGAAGAACTAACCCATTTTAGCCCCTTTGTCATTCGAGTGAATATGAGAAGGAGCAACCATGTTTTCTCACACTTTTAATGTAAGTGAGAGGAGAAGGAGCACATTTATTTCTCAACTTTTAGTAATTTTATGGATAAGGAGAAGGAACATCAACCCAGTTTTACATTTTTTTTCATTAAGAGTAAGAGAACCACTAAGCCCTTCTCATACTTTTGTAATTTAATTTTAGGGATGAGGAGACGTGTGCATCTTTCTCACACTTGTTTAATTTGAGGTAGAAGGTGAAGGTGAAGGTGAAGGCGCAAAATTATTTTTCTCACACTTTTCTAATCATAGTGGGGAAGATAAAGAGCACTAAACCTTTCTCACAATATGGTAATTTGAGGGATGAGAAGACAAAGCTCCAACCTTTCTCACACTTTTCTAATCCAAGGAGGAGGAGATTAATCATCAATGTTTGTTAACACTTTTTTATCTAAATTCCATTAACGATATTTCAAATTTTAAACATGGGTGGGAATTCTAAATTGATGGGGTGTTTCAAACTTCAAACATGGGTGAGAATTCTAAATTAATACCCATTTGATTAAATTTAGACTCCTTAATGATAATCTAGATTTAAATAATGTTCCATAAATATGATTACTAGTTTTAAAAAGTGTGATTATTGACATCCACAAGTTCTTCACTTTTGAAGTTTTTAATTTAATATCTTAACATCCCTAAATCAATGTAAATTCTTAAAAGTTAGTTTAGTAGTGGAATTATCTCATTTATGAAGTTCTCAATTGGTTTCATTTCAATCTATGCACACATATATAATCTATCTTTGCATTTATTCATTTTTTCAATCCTCTCAAGTTTATATAAGAATTTCTTTAAATATAATATTATGAACTCACTATGTCACATTTGCAAACATTGCAATCCACCATTCTTATTTTATGAATGATTAACCTATTGAGTTCCCATGGAATGCCATAGTTGCTCAATATTGCTTTAAGTGATTAGTAATACCTTGCATATTCCCACTCCACCTTTCAGATGGTCTTCTCTCATCCTTTAGACTATGTATATTCTCTATACTCAAGCATGCTCATAATGCCTCATTACCTCTTTCCCCTCTCTCTCCCTCCCCACCCAATTGTAATCCTTACCATGTGTTTCATGAACACTTTACATCATTACTATAATATTTTGGCCAACTTTCATGCCCCAACTGTTTTGCATCTTTTTCTCAATTCTAGTGGAGTAAGCATAAAATAAGTAGGAAGTAATCTCAAATAATGTGAGCATGCCAAATTGCTAATACTATTAGAAATAAAACTATTAATAAATATTCTAACAATACCAATATTGTGGCTCCTCCATAAATAACACGCACTCAATATATTATTATAAAGCGCAACAAATTCCTTTTTTCATCATCTTTCTTAATACCATTTAACCACATATAAATAATTGTAGCTTCTTGGAAGACTTCTTGAAAACTTAAAATTTATTAGATTAATAAAGGGGTCTTTTAATTCATATGGGATAGGCCACTCCACTGTACGGGTTTTGTGATGGAGCTCACACTAGAGTTTAGGGTTTTCTCTCGCTGTAGTTCTCTCTCTCTCGTTGTTGTGAACCAAAGTCTCGATTTCATCTTTGAGGATGTGCCATGGTGCGGAGCTACACCTCCCTACTTTCTCTTGGGATTTGACTGAAGGTTTCATAAGCCCTCGTCTACATCGAATCAACCTTTCCTCTGTTGCGACATGTTTTTGACCTTCATGAGCACAAGAAGGCAAGGTATAGAAGGAATCCCATATGTCTATCTTTGTTTTGTGCATGAAGTGTGCATAAATTAAAGGGCCATAGTCGGATAAAGATCCCAAAATCTAGCTATTTGGTTCATTTTTGTTTTGTTTGAGGCTAGTGCGATGGGTGAGACATCCTAGGAGGATTTTCAAGCCCCCTTTCTCCTCTTTCTTGGTAGCTCTTTCCAACTTTGTTTCTTGGGTGTGTTGGCATCGATGGTATTCACTTCTTAAGCTTTTTCACTCTATTACCCCCAGATCGGAGTTGATCTGATTAGAAAAATACTTTCCTCCCTTTGTTAGGGGTGGTGGAGGGGTTAGAATAATAGATCCATACTCAACAAGCTTTCAAGTATGTTTTAGGTCTGCATGCCCAGATCCATACATTTTTTCATTTTCTAGACCTCATATTAGTGCTAATATGATAGAAAATCTAGATCATAAGAAGTATTTTTCACAAAGGAAAATAGGACTTTCCATATATTCATGAAAACCCTTACTGGCATATCCATATTGATTTGGGTCAAGGATGAGGACTTAGTGGAGAGCGTAAAAACAAGATACAACAATGGGAGGGACTGCCAATGGAAAAGTAAAGGATCATATCAAAAGGGAAACTCTTACAAGGCAAGAGGATCCTCAAAGAATACAAGATAAGTAGAGGCTCCACTCTATCCTTGGTATTAGGACTACGAGGACTCAAGACCTAACTCTTCAACCTCCTACAAATAAATAGCTAAAGAGGTTGCAGAATATGCTAAGGCCACAACCCTAGTTGGGACACTACCTGGGCCTTACATAGTGGAAAATATGGAGAAACACCCATAGTTAGATATTCATAAATCATAGGTATATAACATGTTCTCATATTTTCATAGAGATGTTGTAATGTGTAGATTTAATAGCTTCTGGCCTAAATTTGAGGACCTATACCGATGGATCTACACAAACTGGACTACAAAATGTGACATCTACTTATGCTCAAAGGGTTTCTTCATTGTACACCCCTTATCGAAATATGATTACCAAAAAAATATGGAGGAAGGACTATGGTTCTGGGGAAGGACTATAGTTCTGGGGAAGAACTAGGTTATTCACTATCCCTAGTTCCTTGATTTTGACTCATCAATTATGGAAGTAGGAAAAATGCATGTCTGAGTTCATCTGGCTAACCTCCCACTCCCCTTTTGGTGCTATCAAGTTCTTGAAGACAACTAAAATGCATTGGGAGTATTTATTAAAACAAACAGTTAGAGAATAACAAAGGGGCTTTTCACATACACCCACATTTGTGTGGAGATCGACCTCAACAAGGGGTTGCCAGATCACATCTAGATAAACTATGGACACTTCCAGTGGACACAAAGTCTAAATTATGAAAACACGACCTTTAGATGTTGTGTATGTAACCAAACAAGATACTTACAAGATAACTGCCCTCTAGCCAAAAAACTAGCAAATAAGAGGAAAGGACAGCGACTCAAAACAAAGAATTGACAACCCTACGAGCCCCCTCTTTTTGATAATGAAGAAGACGTGGATCAAAAGGAACCCCCAAGCAAAGAAAATGAGGAAATAACTAAAATAGAAACACGAGTAATCTTCTCCACATAAAATAGAATCCAATCAAAACATAGAGATGGCAGTCATACCAATTCCTATATTACATGAAGCAGCAACGACGAAGAATGAGATGATACTAAGAACCAAAAGATCACATTTATAAGAGAGCTCTAGATCAGAAAAGGGGCTCACCCCCACAACAAATATAGTGGATATGACATTAGCTATTATCAAACCTACCACAAGGATATGGAAGGAGTAAAAAAGAAAAAAGGGAAGAAAAAGTGGATAATTTCTACAACTATACAAGATGTTAGACATTCTAGCTAGTTTTTCTATTATGTTTAATTATGAGGAATTTTACCCACTACTATGACTGATCCAAGTAGTTCTCTCCATTAGTCGAGGGATGACGACAACGCGATGAATTATCCTCATGACAGAGTTGCAGAGTCCACTTTCAAAGTATGAGACCTTATCATATTATCATTGGGGCTCACTTGATATCACTAAGCTAACGTTAATGGTAGATACCATGTGATAAGATAGATTTCTATGACGGATCCAAGTAGTTCTCTCCATTAGTCGAGGGATGACGACAACGCGATGAATTATCCTCACGACAGAGTTGCAGAGTCCACTTTCAAAGTATGAGACCTTATCATATTATCATTGGGGCTCACTTGATATCACTAAGCTAACGTTAATGGTAGATACCATGTGATAAGATAGATTTCATCCCGTTAGTGTGAGAACTAGTTAATTCGCTTATATCAAACATAGTGTGAATGGATGGCTAATATATTGGATAGCCCCCGTGGACGGTTCTGATTGCAATTAATGACATAACATAGATCATAGTAGATCATACACAGTGTGGATAGATGGGTAGATCATTTATTGGATGGCTCATGGATAGGCGTTAGATGACTTACGTGCATGAAGAGAAACAAACATAACAACATAATGAATTATCCTCACAGTGGAGTTGCAGAGTCCACTGTCAAAGTATACGGTGTGTTGAATCCAATGGAATCCACTACAAAGACATTGATATCTTGGGTGCTCTTTTTTCTGAATGATTGCAGAGTTTGCTAGCTACTTGAAGTAGTAACCTTGATGCAAGACCCATTTTTTTACTAGAAGGTCGGTTCTAGATACGAACGCAATAATCCAATTCATGGAAAAATAATTTTTTAAACAATCCGGAGAAGGGGTTGATGGTATGGGGGCAACCCTACTTTTGGTTCTGCTCTAGTAGAGAAAAGGACGGGGAACTGACAACGGGAGGTTCAATGGGAAAATGCCAACCGACCATTAGCATTCACGTGATAACAAGGAGACGATTCTATTTGAGCCCGCAAAAGATAAATAAAGAGCAAGGTAATTAAGAGAAACGACGAGGGCTCCAAAAGTCATGTTTCCATATTCTACAGAGTTAGTTTCAATTTTTTTGTTATTATGTTCAAGTATCAGCGTCTCGCATACACGAAATCTTTAATTATTTGTCAATTCCGTATATATAGACGTATATAATTGAGAGATTATCTAGAGCTGCAGAGTGGATATGTTTGATTCTTTCTCAAGATGGAGGATTTTCCCATTTCCATAAATCGATCATGAATTCAAGATGGAGGATTTTCCCATTTCCATAAATCGATCATGAATTATCCCTTCTGGGATACTTTTTATAAAAATTATATAATGTATTTCACTAAGATTTCAATTCCTCATAAATTAATGTTATTGTATGGTTCAATTTGAATCAGAAAACATAATTGTTTGCTTGCAAAAACCCTTTTAAAGTTTCGGGTAGAAGATACATGCATATTGCTTTAAGGCTTTTGCATTAAATCAAGGCAAATAAGTTTGCATAGTGACATGAATGGACATGGTTTTGCCGAGAGTTATGACTGGGGAATTGGGTATTTGGGGATACATGACTTAATTGGGATATCACGATTTAGGTTTTTGATGTTCCATGCATGTAGTGTTGGTTTTAGGCCTCAACAGGGCTTAGATATGTGTATTTCTAGTCTTGGGTTTGGCTTGGAGAGGTTGTATAGATGAATGGTTAATTTCAATAACGTGTTCATATCTTGGTGTCTTTTTTGGTCATCCGTCGAGTTATTTTTCTTTCTAGATAATTTAGTGGGGCAATTTCGAATTAATTTCAAAATAAGCTACTCAAAATCAAAGTTAGTGAGTAGGGTGAGCAATGGTTCTTATGGTAAATTCAAAGTCAAGTTCAGTGGGAAAGGTTGATCATCTGGTCCTTCTCATTTAATGGGAAAGCTATCTTAATTAATATATACATCCACACACACATATATATAAAGACCCCATAAACCTAAGACCCGAGAGAGCACCAAGAGAGAACAATAAAGTGAAACCTAATTGAGATAGAGGAACTCCAATTTGTTGCAACTAGTCTGATATGAAACAAAAACATTCTCATTTTGCTGTTAGTGTTGAATTTGATGTTGTGTTTGTGCCCTACATGAGCTTGCAATATGTTGCATTGCTTTAGCCAAACAAGTTGATGTTGTATTTGTGCCCTACATGAACTTACAATCTGCTCCATTGCTTTAGCCAAATGAGCAATCATGCCTTTATTGATCTAGGTATTCCGCTAGGTTCTGGTTATGCTTTCCGGTAAGTGTTGGGTTCTTTCATAGCCTTATGAGATGAAAATGATAGTTTGTCACCATCCCAATTCCATTTTTACATGTTAACTAAAGATTTTTAATAAAATCTTAAGATTCAATTATGGTGTGGTTTTTTTGGTTTTCAATAAATAATAGTGGTGAGTATAATGATTTGCTATGTATTTGTATTTGTTAACATTAGCATAAACTAATGACGGTTCCCTCTTTTAATTGACTATTAAACTTGATAGATTTTTTTTATTGTTCATATATATAATATATTATTTATGATTTTATTAGTTTTTCTAATTATTATTTATTTAAATAATAGTTTATTATTATTATTATGATTTTTATGATTACATTTTTTAAATTATTAAAAAACATTTTTCATATAATCAAATTTAAATAATAACTATCCAAATTATAAAATATTCGCTTTTTTGTCCTTAAAAACACCCACATTATACAATGATAAATGTAGTAATTAACGAATACTTCCTCATAGTTAAGGATTTTCCAAAATTCATATTGGCATCTCTACTAATGGAATATCTATTTTAAATATTAGATTTTTCACACTTTTATACATAGTTTATTTGCAAAAAAAAATACAAAATATAATTATATTCATTTTCTATATTTATGCACTAATTTAATGGACCTTAAAATTAGATAGTTATTATTCT
>APFE030182742.1:414026-432783 GCA_000404065.3 Pinus taeda | reverse complement strand
TATGGATCCTTCTATATCATTGAGTCAAAAAACATTGTACAGTATAAACAAACGTCCACCCGACGTCAAAGAAACAAAAAGGAATAATAGCTTTGGCCTCCAAGGGTTACACCGTACAACTTTATCTCTAAAAGTTCAAGCCTAAGAAATAACAAACATGATTCCAGACTAACCCTCGGAAAGCCTGCAAACTTTCATGCGGCCTCCCTCCAGTAAACCCCAAAACAAAGAACTGACTCATCAAAACGAAAAGAACGACGGCAGAGGAGGAAGCCGCCTAGCTAAAGAACCTGAAGTTTAACTGCCCTGCCCCACCAGGTAGATCTGACCCAACCAACCGTTGATTCACATCACTCAAATCCAACAGCTGAGACCGATTTCGTGCAAGACAGGAAGAAGGAATGATAATCTATGATAGATGGCAGTTTTCAAAACCCTCTCCCTGCCATGTGTCACAAGATGTAAGGGATCGCTGCGAAAATGCCAAAACCATTACCACTCTGCGGACAGTGCGATCAATCAAAAACTGCCTGGAAGGTGGTTCTGCTATTAGGGCCCCGAAGTCTAACACCACCAGATGCCGAATGATTTGAATCCTCTTACAACTACAAAACTTCCTCACCCTGGTTGGGATAATGTACGGGTGAGAGTGTTTCGTCGAGCAAAGACATATGGGAAATATTTGAGATCTTCATCACGCTTGCACCTTGAGTCGGGGCTACTAGACATGGTTCTCTTCTCTTTGGCAGAACTTGCCCGAAATGCAAACCCACCCGGGGGAAATCAAATCGAGCTAGTCTCCATGGTTTTGAGTCTAAACACATCCCTGTCTTCTTCCGCCTATTCGCAGCATAGAGCTCTCAATCTGCTTCGACTTAACTCTTGCCATTTCATCGACACATTAATCTTTGTGCAACTAACTCCCTGGTTAGCTAGAAGATCCGCCAGCTTATTTTCCTTTCTGCGAACATGGTGGAAACTAATAGTGCACAGGCCCTGAAGATGGCTTTGAATTCTTTGGAAGACCCGAATTAGATTCCAATGTTTAGAGACTTTATCTGGCGCAGTTCCATTATGAATTTTTTGCACTGAGTTGATAATTAACTCTGAATCTACCTTTATCATGACATTTAGACAGTTGTTCTATTTCAGTGAATCTAGGCATTGTTCCATAGCCATTAGTTCAGCCATGTTATTGGTGGTTGTACCAAGGTGGCAATGGAAAATGGAAACGCTACTACCCTCTGCATCTCTGAGGGCACCTCCATACCATGCTATTCCTGGGTTCCCTTTTGAAGCCCCATCAATGTTGTATTTTAAAAGCCCTCCGGAGGAGGATGCCAAAAATACTTCTCTGCATCCGATGAAATGATCTTCCTATCAAGGCCAAGGAGGGTGACCCTATCATCCCTAGCTGCCTGATAATGTTTAAATCTGCTTTTGACGGGGGGTTTTTAGGGAAGTTGTGAACAATGGTTCTCACAGTCTCCTTGAGTTGATTCAAGATTATCTCCAGCAGGTGTTGAGGGGGCTTTTTTTCCTCCTTAAAAATTCTTTTGTTCCTCTCCTTCCACACATCCCATATGATGAAGCTTGGTGTAAGAGCCCATGCTGAGTTAAGAATTTCGTTATCCAAAAAACATTTCCTCGAGTTGATGAGGGTACTAATGATGCTACCTCTATCTCTATCAAATTGTTGAAAATTTGTAGCAAATAATTCCCAAAACCAGGATGTGAAAATGCAATTGTTGAGTAAATGTTCCAAGGTTTCTTCTGGTGCTTCACAGAGCAGGCATCTTGAAGGCCCCTAAACACCTCTCTTCCTTATGTTATCCCAGGTTAGGATTTTTTTGTGATACATAACCCACTTGAAGAGTTTGATTTTCATCCACCCTTGATGCCTCCAAAGATTTTGCAAGATTTTGTTCGGAACCAGGGGATCCAACTCAAGGAGAATGCTTTTTGCTTCCTTAAGAATAAAGGTTCCCTCTTTGTTATTTCCCCGTCTCAGTTGGTCTTGTCCCTCTGCCACTAAGATCTTCCTTTTCTCAACTATTTTCCTAAGCTCCTCTACTTTAGTTTCCAGGAGATTGTTATTTCTGCACTCTATGTTTCTCCAGATTCTCCACTTATCCATAGGATAAGAATGAATCCATAAATCCTTAACCTTTATTAAACCTTGGAAATATGACTCCTATTTAAGATCAAAGAATTCATCTTTTACCAAAATTGATTCTTGCCACCACTTGTCTTCCCAGAAAAGAGCAAGATTTCCTTCTTTGATTTCCCAGAAGCTATTCTCTTGTACTAGTCTTCTATTCTCCTAGGCTCTGTTCCAAATATAAGAACCCTTTATACTTCCTGACATTCTTATAAGATCATTTTTTTGCCAAGAACTGGCATATTTTTCTTTCCAGAAATTTTCCCATTGAACCTCTGGATGTTGGACCAAGCGCCACCAAAGTTTGGCCCCTAGAGCCTTACTGAGAATCTCCTGATCATCCAATCCAAGTCCTCCATGGTTCTTGGGCTTACAAATTTTATCCCAAGACACCAAGGCCCATTTCATCTTAGTCTCCTCCTTGCCCCAAAGGAAGTCTCTTTGAATATTTCTAAATTGCTGAAGGACACCTTTTGGAGCTGGGAGGGATGATAACATGAAAATAGGGATAGCTTGAAGCACTGCATTTATAAGAACTAACCTACCAGTGAGGTTTAAAGATCTGATGGTCCATTTACTGACTTTGTCCTACAACTTGTTGATCACAGTTTCCCATATACTTTTGAGCATTGGTTTTGCAGTTAGAGTGGCTCCTAAATATTTTGAAGGAAGGAAATCCCTTTGAAAGCCAAGAATTTTGGAGATGTTTTTCTATATAGTAATATTGGTATTGAAGAAGAAGATTTTAGATTTGGAGAGATTAACTTCCATACTTGAAGTTGAGGCAAAAGGATTCAAAAAAAAATTGTAGGTTGAAGCTTCTTGGACTGTGGAGAGTCCCTGTAGCATGGTATCACCTACAACTTACTGGTGCCTCAGGGCCTGCCCATTGTCAGTTAGCTGCAGACCTTTGATCTTTCCTGATGATTTCTCTTGCTTTATAGCTCTCCCTAGTCCTTCCATCATGATGATAAAAGAAAGCGGGAGAGCGGGTCACCCTGTCTGAGGCCTCTTGAGGGACTGAAAATCTCTGAGGGAGAGCCATTGATCAATATAGAAAAACTGGAGGAGGTCACCAGTGCCATTACCCATCTGACCCAGCTGTGATCAAATCCAAAAGCTATCAACATTTTCTTAAGGTAGACCCAATTTACCTTGTCAAAAGCTTTCGCAATATATAATTGCGTGATCATGCCCGCCTGCTTATTGCTAGTTAAAGAGTGCACCACTTCTTGTGCTTGAATTATGTTATCCAAAATTTGTCTACCTTCCACATAACCAGATTGCTCTCCTGATAGTAGGACCATAAGTAAAGGTTTGAGTCTGTTAGCCACCACCTTGGATATAATCTTATAGATTACGTTGTATAGGACTATGGGTTGTAATTATTCGGTGTCAGAGCAATTTCCTGTTTGGGGATCAAGGCGATGAAGGATGTATTGAGGGCTTTCTGAATGGTTTTGTTTGACCTGGAATCCTCCACAACCTCCAATATGTCTTGCTTAACAATATTCCAACAAGCTTTGAAAAATTCCACATTGAAACCATCCGGGCTTGTTGCTTTGCCATTCTGCATGTCTTTGAGGACATCACTTAGCTCCGCTTCTGTTACTGGTCTATTAAGGTTGAAGTTGTCCTCTCTGGATACTAGTTTCGGTACATTAGTAGTTATTTTCCGGATGGATTTCTCTCTATCTGAATTGTTCTCCTATGTTATACCTTGAAAGTGGTGGACTAACACAGCTTCTATATCTTTATGGGAGATATGTAGTTCCCTTGCTTCATTCTTGATCGAAGAGATGTTGTTGTGAGCTCTATTGGCCATGGTGGTTCTGTGGAAAAACTTAGTGTTGCGCTCTCCTTCTTTTAACCATTGAACTATGGACTTTTGTCTCCAAAATATTTCCTCTTGTTTACAAAGGTTCTCCTATTCTTGATAGTGTCTATCCACTTGCTTACTAATATATTCATCAAAGCCTTCCTCTATTAGAGCTTGGTTGAGAACCAACATTTTGTTTTCAACTACTCTCTTCTCTTCAAAACTATTCCCAAAATCCTTCTTGTTCCATTCCTTAAGCCGGAATTTGATGTGATTTAATCTTTTGTGAAGAAGATACATACTGGTTCCCTAAATCTGCAGGTACTCTGTCCACCATTTCTCCATGTTGCTTATGAAGTCTGGATGTGACAGCTAGATATTTTCAAATCTGAAAGGTTTGTTTCTAGGAGTGCCTATACCCTTGATTTCCAATTGAATTGGCCAATGGTCTGAGCCTCCAAAGGGAAGAACTCGCACTGTTACCTCTTTACCATTCAACATTAGATTCTCAGAGATGAAGAATCTGTCTAGCTTTGAGGCAACAAGGGCCTCTCCTCCCCTCCTATTATTCCAAGTAAAGAGGCTAGTATTCCAATCAGTATCAACTAGATTTATGTTATTAGAAAAGGTTTGGAAAGCCATGGAGCCTTTACCTAAAGATCTTGTTCCTCCTTTTTTCTCTGAAAGGGATTTAATCATGTTGAAATCCCCTCCCATGATCCAGCGTATATCTGCATGTCTATTCCTGAGATCCACCAGGGTATCCAGAAACTTAAGTTTGTCATCTGTTCTCTGAGGAACATAAACATTTGTGACCAGAAAGATGTCCCTTTCTCCTACCAGTTGAATAACAACTGATAAGTAATTTTTGGAAGCCTCAGCTTCTAGAATGCCAATTTTGTGGGGATTTCATAGAGTGAGTATGCCCCCTACTGTATTCTCTACTTTTACTTCTAGAAACTCATAGCTGCTGATCCATTTACTGTGGATTTGTCTTACCTTTTGAATGGAACATTTCGTTTCTTGGAAGAACATTATATCTGGCGTTTCTTGCTTCATTCTATTACTAAGAATTATCTGCTTTCTCTTACTCCCTAGACCTCTAATATTCCAAGATGTCAACTTCATTATAAAAGATTTGTAAAGGAGTAGCTGGCTAGATATTTCATCTTGCCTTAATCAATCATCAGCTTTCCACACTCCATCAAGAGTTCATTTTGTGTTTTCCTCCCTCTTTTCTTGCCTAGGTTTCTAGTAGCTAGTCCTAGCGTAGCTTTCATCGTTTTCACCCCTCGGTTGTCCTGCTTATCTATGTTGTATGCTCTCTCTAACTTCCCAGCTTGCATTTTCCATAGAAACAACTATTGTATTCTACTGAGTTCTTCTTGAGGTAGCGAATCCACTCCCCCTGTAGTACCCTACCTCAAGAATCCATCTAGGTCCAGGTTTTCTTTATCAAGAATTTCTAGTAGTTCATGGTCCTCTGGGTCCGTATCATTCTGGGTCATCTCCTGATCCATTTCTTGATCAGCATCACTCATAGTGGCTTCTTTTTGGTACTCATTATTTTATGTTTGTTCCAAGTTTCTTTCCTTCTCCTTTTCTGCAGAACTCCCTTCCATTATTTGATCTTCTATTGTTATCTTTTCCTCTTCCTGAAGCACCTGAAAACTGTTCTACCTAAACTGTTGTCCTTCACGTAGCCAATTTTTCGGTCCTTTTTTACTTCCTTTGCCTCGGTTAACCACTTTCTGGAAGCTATTTGATTCTTTCATTGTGTTGATTCCTCTTTTGTTTATTTCTTTGTTGAGCGGACAGTCTCTGAAAAGATGTCCATGTTCATGGCATTTGCGACATTTGAATGGAATGTGCTCATAATCTACTGTTTGCACCCATTCTTCATCAAAAACTTCCAAAATTATCTCCTCCAGTAGAGCTCCTGATAAATCCATGTCTACACATATTCTAGCAAAGGAGGTATATTTTCCCTTTCTAGTGGCTTCAGAGGCTTTAACATAATGACCTAATTTATTACCTATGGCTGCTAACGATTCATTTTGCCAATAATCAAGAGGTAGAGAGTAGAGCCTTACTTAGACTGGCACTGAAGTAAAAGTTTCCTTCTCTGGAACAAAGTTCATCATCCATGGCCTCATGTAGAGCCCCACAACAACATAGAAGTAAGGCCCTCCTTCAAATATTCTATCATTGTCTTCAATATTAGTGAACACCACTGTAAAGAAACCCTTCGATCCGAGATGGAGATATATGCTCCCTTTAGGTTTCCAGTGGTATTTAATCCATGACTGTAAAGCTTTTTCAGTGGGCCATAGTCCCATGAACTTACAAATGATGGCATATTTCCCCATGTGCTCCCTGTGCGCAGTTCTGGATTATTTAAAATAGCCTTGGGAGTTGTGTTGTAGGGTCCCTTGCTTTTCTTGTCTTTAGTTTCCTATTTTTTGTCTTCTACCTCTATGTTTTTTGTGCTATATTGATCCTTTTCTATGGGTTCTTCTATTCCCTCTTCTGTACTTCTTTTACCTTCTACCCCTTTTTCCTTATCATTTTCTAGAGGCTTCTTGCCTCTGCTAGCCACGGCCTCCTTGTAGGAGGGAGTGAAGCCCCCTCCTCTACCACCCTTCATAGAGCCCTCTAACTGCCCTTGTTTGCATTGGTCGATGAACGCTATTCACTGTTCCGCCTCCTTCCCGCGTCGTTCTCCTCATTAATGACATATTTAAAACAAAAAGAAAATAGAGATATTCTTTTCAATGAGGGATTCTTGGAGCTCTACAACCCTAATGACCTTGTGGCCATAAGGTAGGCGATGTGGAAAACCTCGAAAACAAGCAGACAGACACGAAAAACAAAGCGGACAGGAGGCTTAGAAGTGACAGAGGAGACTAAGAGGGGAGATATCCCCTCCTACAGAGATGCAACAACGGGCGAAGGAACAAGCAATAGCAAACCGGAGGATGAGAAAAGGATATCAGGACCAGTCCTTGGAGCAAGATGGTAGGAAGGGAGCAAAGATAAATGCCTGCCATGCGTAACAAAAAGACCGAGATTTGTTATCCCTATAAACAAACTCGAGCGTTACCGAAGTTACATGGAAGACCATGCATTGGTATGCAAGTTCATTGGTGTCTGGCTGTGTGAGAAAGACCTGACAAGATGGATCCAGTAAAAATGGCAGCTGCACGGCCACATCGAGCTGAAGCTAGGTGCACGCAAATTCTTTACGGTAATCTTCTCTAACCTGCAAGACAAAGAAAAAGTTTTTGAAAATGGCCCATATTTCCATAACAATGCAGGTTTATTTATGAGGTATTTGGAGGAATACTACAACCCAGATAAAGAGAAATTCCTAGCAGCACTCGTATGGGTCAGACTGTTTGGATTACTTATGGATTTTTGGGACCCAGAAATCCTAGAAGGAATAGGGAATACCATAAGTAGCATTTTTAAAATAGCGGAATCAACCAAGAAAGGAAGATACACATCCTATGCAAGAATTTGTGTATACATGAACATTGTGAATCCCATACCAAGAGCAGTAGAACTAGAATACCATGAAGAGTTATGGCAACAGGATCTGGACTATGAACACATACCTTTTAGATGCAGAAAATGCCACGAATATGGGCACCTCTACAAGGAATGCCCCTTAAATGTAGAGGAGGAGGAAAGAAAGACTAAGCAACAAAGGAAAAACACAGAAGATAATGAAGGGTTTCAAGAGATCAAAACTAGGAAAAGACCTACAAAGGAAACCTCGAAGGAAGGAAGAAATGAGCAGCCAGCTAGAGAAAAAGAGGTGAATAGGTTTGAAATCCTATAGATAGAAGAAGAAGACGAAGAAAACCGAGGCATGGACTACCAAGAGGAAAAAGAACAGGAAGGCAGAACAAAACAAGATGCAAACAGCACCAAACAACAAGCCCAAAGAGAAACAGATTAAAAGGGGAGAAAAGAAAAGGAGGATAAACATGAAAATGAAGTAATGGAAATAGATATGAGTAAAGGGGAAGACTCAACAACAGAAGAATAAATTCTGAGGAAACTGTTGAGTCTTGAAAATGTCATTCATTTCCATTACACTTTCACTATTATGTCCATTATATCACCTCCATTTCACTACTATGTCACCACATTTATCTCACTTTCATTATCATTGGGACACATTTATGTTTTTCTAATCTTTATTAATTCTAAGCCTTTTAAGTGAATTTGTGGTTAAAAATTAGGAAATAATGTGCATATGCTTATACCTAACAAATGGGTTGAGATTGTTGACATGTGTAGGTTGAAAGGAAGCTTCTAGAAGACCCTTATGTGGCACTCTAAAGCCAAATTCGAATTTGAGTGGAAAGAATCATGGGATCATAAGGATATGTGTCACATCTCCTAATTGTATTGTAACTCTAAGAAGACATGTATCTTATCAATTCCTAGGACTCTAGAGGTAGAGGGAGAGATTCATGGACTCTCATTAATGAGATGGCTTCTCATCTTTTTGTATAAATAGGAGATCTCTCTCCTTCATTTGTTAGTTCTTAAGTCTCAGCTTAGAGCTTGGCTTGGTTTTTAGTAGCTTGGCTTGGCTTTTAGTTCTTTAGCTTGGAGTTTGTAGTTCTTCCTTGATGGCTTTTGAAAGCTTTGTTGTACTTTGTGATTTTGAAGAATTTGAATAAAGCTTTGATGTTCTCAAAATGGAAGGAGATGTGAAGTAAATGTCATGGAGAATATTAGAATGTAAGGTAGAGTAGATTTCATTTTGTAAATTTTGTTTTGATTTCATTATGTCATTTGATTGCTTTCAAGTTTGATAGATTAAATTTTTTATTCATGCAATTTTAATTCATGCAAGTGTGTTCAACTGGTTGATTGTAGATTAGTAATGCACATAGCTTTTTAATGACTAATGACATGATGGAACTATCTTGTCCTTCTGTTGATTTATTTTCTTAGTTCTAATTCCAGCACTGTTTATTTCTTTCAGTTTTGTTTTGTTCATTTACTTTTCTGCAAGATAGATATTAGATTACTCATGTCATTTTCAGTTACCTCCTATAGCCAGAGCGAGTCAAATGGTGAGGGATTGAAGTATGAATGCGTAGTTTGATATTAGTTTATTTTTCTGCAAGTTAGTGATTAGATTAATCATGTCATTTTCAGTTACCTCCTATAGCCAGAGCGAGTCGATTGGTTAGGGATTGAAGTATGAATGCATAGTTTGATCTTAGTTTCATTTTATGTAATTTAGATATCAGATTACTCAATTTGTTTATGATTACCTCCTATAGCCAGAGCGAGTCGAATGGTGAAGGGTCAGAATATGAGTTGATGTAATATGATTTAGTTTAATTTTCTTACAGTTTTTGAATTGCTTTAAGTTCGGTTTTCTTTTTATACAGCAGCAAGGATACTGGGTTTCATAGTCACTAGCTCACTGTTTGGTTTAATTAGAATTTAGGTACATTTTTATTTTCTCTTAGTAATTGATTTCATCATTGCAAGTTTGAAAACATTTTTGAAAACTTTGATCAGTATTTCATCTTTTGTTTGATTGAAGTAGCTGCATATTTACACTTTTGTTTAAGTACTAATTCCATCAATAACATGTTTTAAGATCTTTTGAAGTGCTAAGTTTTGGAATTTACCATTAAGAACATAGACTTTGTCTTGAAATCTACATCCATACTTGACCTTTAAAAGTATTCTTAAGACCTTATAATAATATTTCCATTTGCATTAGATATTTTAGGAAACCAACAAAAACAAAACCCCAAAACAAAATAAAATCTATAAAACAACGAAGTAAGAAAAAGGTTAACTAAGCACATATGGTGCACCACACTTCATCAGTTTACGATACCCGGATTGATAATTTATGTAGAGCAATTTAAGACGTTAAATTGACTAGACATTTTGTGGGATAAATGTGGTGACATAGTAGTGAAATGGAGGTGATATAATGGACATAATAGTGAAAGTGTAATGGAAATGAATGACATTTTCAAGACTCAACAGAAACTACTGGACAAGTGGATAAATCTGGATGAGAGGTTTATCCCGAAAGAAGATAAAAAATTATACAAGGAAATCTTCCAAAAATATAAAGAAAAATAGGAGCAAGGAACTACAGGTATGAATGAGCAGTTAGGAATACAACATGACAATAGCCAAGAACAACAAAGTAAAGGAAGAGGAGGGAGAAAACAAAGAAGAAAGAATCTCCAGGAATCAATACAAGTAACGGGAGAAATGTTAGTTAATACGGGAAGAGTAGTACCGCTCTCAGTGGTCTTCCACCAAACCACCCAACCTTCTCAATGATAATTACATCATGGAATATTAGGGGGCTTAATAGCAAGGTAAGAAAAGGTACCTGGCAGAAAGGATTAAAAAATAAAAACCCTAAATAATGATGCTTCAAGAAACAAAAATAACGGGGGAAAAAATGGAGGAGATCCTTAAAAAATTCAAGCCCACCTATGAATGCATGTCACTGGATGCAAAAGGGAGTGTAGGGGGTATTTCAATCTTGTGGAACCCTACAGAATTCATTGTGGACCATTGGATAGGAATGAAGAGGATCCTCTCAGGGAGATTCAGAATGATAGGACATAGAGAGTGGTTCTTAGTATCAGCGGTCTATGGGCCCCACATACCAGTGGAAAGAGAGGCCTTCCTAACACAGATGCAACGGTTGGGCAATTTGCACACAGAAAATTTGTGGGTGATAGCGGGAGATTTTAATATGATCACCTCCATCGAGGAAAAGAAGGGCGGACTGCAACGGGAGGATGCAGACATGGAAAGATTCAGGGAAACCCAGGTAGCCCTAAAAATTATTGATATAAACACTACTAATGGAAAATATAGCTGGAATAGTAAAAGAGGAGGCAACAGGAAAATAGCCTCCAAACTGGATAGGTTCCTAGCAATGGAACACTTTCTTGGGAAATACATATTCTATGAAGCAACTATCCTGCCATGCATGCCAAGGATCAGACCACTGGCTGATAAAACTTGAAATTGCCATGAATAATCAAAATCAGCACAAATTGTTCAGGTTTGAAGCCTTTTGGCTGCGAGACCCAACCCTCAGAGAAAAGATGGAAAAATGGTGGCAGAATAGCAAAGAAGAAATAAAAGGAAAGAACAAGATGCACACACTCCAATTGAGATTAAAGGAGTTAAAAGGAAAAATCAAGAACTGGAACAGAGAAGAATTTGACAACATTCAAAAGGACCAAGAAAAGCTCCAAACAGAAATGAAAAAGATATAGCAGAAAGTAATAGAAGAAGGGAGAACAGAGGAACTAGTGCAGGAATAAGGAGGGGTGCTAACCAGATTAGAGGAAAGAAGAAAATAGGAGGAAATTCTATGGAGGCAAAAGTTAAGAGTACAATGGATGAAAGAGGGGGAAAGGAATACCAAATTCTTCCACAGAGCCATGTAGAAACATAGGTAGCAGAATAGAATTTTCTCCCTAAAAATTACCCAAGGTAACAGGGTAACTCAGAAAGAGGAAATGGAAAATTTACTGATACAACACTTCAAAGGCATATTGATGGAGATGCAAAGCAATAGAGAAGAGGAGATAGAAAAAATAAGTCAATGCATTCCTTAAAAGGTAAACAGGGAGCAAAACATGGCCCTCCGAAGGGTAATCATTGAGAAAGAGGTAGAGGATACAGTGCAGACAATGGCCAAAAACAAAGCCCCAGGCCCAGATGGATTTACAACAGATTTTTTCCAAGCAACATGGAGCTTCATGAAACAAAACATTGTAAACACAGTGGAAGAATCAAGATGTAATAAAAGAATACACCCAGCACGGAATGCAACTTTTCTAGCATTAATACCAAAGCTAGAAAAGGCTGATGAACCTCATGGCTTTAGACCAATAGCCCTATGCAATGTAGTCTATAAAATTCTAGCCACCATAATGGTAAAAAGATTACAACCAATACTCCCAGAGCTGATAGCAAAAGAACAAACAGGGTTTGTGAAAGGAACACAGATAGTGGATGGGATCATAGTCGCTTAGGAGGCGATAGATTCATTAAAGAAGTTGAGAAATAAAGGAAAGATGATTAAACTTGACTTAGCAAAATCCTACGACAAACTTAGCTGGGAATACCTCCAAAGAATCCTAAAAGCATATGGGTTTGATGACAGATGGATAGCATGGATAATGTCAATGATATCCACTCCAAACATGTCAATACTACTGAATGGAGCCCCAACAGAAACCTTTAAGCCATCCTGCAGACTCAGACAGGGAGACCCACTATGACCGTTCTTATTTATAATAGCAGTGGATGGTTTAGGCAGATTAATTAAAGCTAGAGTAAGCAATGGGGAACTTAAAGGTCTCAGATTATGGGGGGGAGAATTAACCATTACACACCAATAATTTGTAGATGATGTAATGATGTATAGTCAAGCAAATCTTAAGGAAGCAACGAAACTAGTGGAAATCCTTGAAGAATTCACAAACGCATCAAGAACAGAGGTAACTAAGGATAAAATAGAAATATTCTTCTTTAACACCCCAATGGTGGCTCAAGCTTTCTTAGCCAAAAAAATGGGGTTTAGAATAGTAAAGCTACCAACCAAATACCTGGGAGTACAACTGAGTGACCAGCAGAATAGAATAGTGAATTGGAAAGGCTTGACAGGGAAAATTCAAAAAAGAATGGACAATTGGACGTTTAGAATGCTCAATATTCCGAGTCGACTTATCCTACTGAATTCAGTCATCCAAGCTATGCCAATTTATCAGATGGCTAGTCAGGCAATTCCTAAAACCATATGCCAGAAAATGGTGGAAATTTAAAAAAAAAATCTTTGGCAAGGTTCAAGCAAAACAAAAAGTGGGCTTTGCTCTCATGGACATGGCTAAGAAAATGTATCACAGAAGGGGGCTTAGGCCTGAGAGATCCCTACATATTAAACCAAGTCATGGATGCAAAATTATGGTGGAGGTGGATTCAACGAGAGGAAGACCTATGGAAATCGTTATGGAAAAAGAAATATGAAATGGCAAGACCTCCAGAAGGAAAAATCCAAACCAAATTAGAAAAGAAAGGTTCAACCATCTGGAACCTTGCAAGTCTTAACAAGGACCTGATAAGAGACCACAGTTTTTGGGAAATTCGAGAGGGGGACAAAGCAAATTTCTGGCAGGAGGTGTGGCAGTAGAGAGGAACCTTGAATCAGGAACCTCAGATCCAAGACATCCAACAGTACACCACCCAAATGGCAGAAGATGCTGTCAGAAATTACTAGCTACTAGAATAGGACGGTTATTGGAGAAAATGGAAAATGAAGAGTGATTGGCTCGAAGCACCAAAAACAGAACAATGGATAAATTACCAAAATGAAATGGAAACAAGGAAAATTGCAATTAAAGAAGGACCAGATATAGTAATATGGGGGAAACGCATAAAAGGAATGTTTACCATCTCAGAAGGATATCATATAAAGGCAGGAAGAACCGGAAACCCAGAGATTAAAAAATGGAATAGAATATGGCAGTTAAAAACTTGGCCAAAAGTGGCATTTTCTACCTGGACAATGTTGCACCAGCGTGCCTTAACCTGGGACCAACTGAGAAGGAAGGGGACATATGGTCCATCGTGATGTGCCCTATGCCAAAACCAAGAAGAAACCATGGAGCACGTCGCAAAATCCTGTAGCGTCAGCAACAACCTGTGGCAAAATCACCACTATCTCTTCGAGATTATTGACAGGAACATAGGTAGCATAAAAACAACAATAGAGAAATGGAGCAACAATTCGTACCACAACATAATACTGAACCGTGCCTGGAATCCTTCCATTGGCTTCCTCCTATGGAACCTATGGAAGGCACGAAAACGGGTGATATTCAATGAAGACAAAAAAGGAAAAGAGGAAATATGGAGCCAAACCATGAAAAACATAAGAGAAATAGTAATCCTTGAAAATTGGAACAACGAAGACTAGAAGATGGAGGCAACATAGACCCACATTATGAACTTCCTAAAACTAAAAGTAAAAAACACAAACAGGATAGGGAAGGAACACAAGATAGGCACTGCAAGAGCCAAAGAAAGCTATAGGAACACGCCACGGGGTTTCACTAAGCTAAATTTTGATGGCGCGACAAAAGGCAACCTAGGGGAGGCTAGAATAGGAGGGATATTTAGAGATGATGAAGGGGAGATTAGACGGGCCTATGCAATGGACTATGGAATCACCACTAACAACGAGGCTAAATTCCACACGTTAAACAAGGGAATAACAATAATGATTAGAGAAGGATACCAAAGTATACAAATCAAAGGCGACTCGATGTTGGTGATAGAAATAATTAAACAACTCCAGCAGGGAGCACAAGCTGAAAACCAGACCAAAAGTTGGTGGATGGCATGGGTAATAACCGAAATAAGCCAACAATTAAGTAAGGTCGCATACATCATACCGTCCCATGTGAAGAGGAAAGGAAACGCTCCGGCAAACCTCCTTGCAAACTGGGGATGCCAGAATAGAGAGTAGCAGTTGGATGCGAGAGCGGAAGAGCTTCACCAAAATGAGGAAATGAGACCACTGATGCAAGCAGTAGAAGAAGACAGGCGCCAAAGCGAGCATCTAGAGAATTCGTTTGAAGTTGACAAGAGGGACGAAGGACACGGGTAGATGGAAGTAGGAGAGAACAAGTTAGACATGGAAAAACAAAGGACAAATGAAAGGACGGAGCTGAGTCAGATGATGGAGGGGGGCAGAGGCAGGACAGGCCTGGAAAGATTGGGGGTGGAGATGGAAAGGTATGGAAGAGGAGAGGGTAGGACAGCAAGTTTGCGGATGGGCAGAAAACCAACACCAAATGGCAAAGCGGAGTCAGCAAATGGATGGAAAGAGCAGCTGGGAGAGGAAAGTAATAAATGAAGGACGGTGGACAGGATAGGTGGGTAGCATCCCAAGGTAGATGGGAAGGGATACAAGCCAAGGAAGAAGGGAAGGGAGGACATCTGGTCGGAAAATTACAAAAGGAAAATGACAAAGGGATAAAGCCTAAGGAAAAGGAAAAACATGCACTTTGCATGCAGATGTGCAAGGAGAAAGGTGGCGAGATCGAAAGAACAAATGCAAATGAGAGCCGAAGGAGACATCAAAGCGAAGGAAAGGGTATATGAAACTTCCTTCCCCATCCTATGAAGAAATAAACAGTTGGAAATATAGAGTAGGTATGAAAATAGTTATGCAGTTCTGGGTTGATCATAGAAATTACGGTAGAAATTGTAGAGATAAGAAATAATGTGATAGTAAATAACCTTTGGGGGCCAAGGCTAGAAAGTAGGGTAAGAGTAAGGGTAAGGCGAGGAAGAGAAAGGGCTCGCAGAGCCCAAATTTGCAAGACCCCCACAATATAATTGACGTCTTTCCAAATAACAGTCTCGTAAGTTTGCACGTTGTGTTGAACAACGACACAGGGGAAAGGAAAAACCAAAATCCAGGGATGAATGAGTGGCACCTCATGGCTAGGGGCGAAACTATAATCAGCCATGATATGGCTATCAGTACTGAGAAAACCAAAATTGGGAAAGGGTCATGCAACCCAATTAGAGCGAGGTGTGACCTCTTGCGAAAGACTGAGGAGTTGACTCAGGAAAAGGATTTTAGCATGCATAGCGCAAGTCAAGGTAAACAAGGGTATTCCAAATCCAAAAGAACTAGAGAGGCTATCGTACTGCATAAATGGGAAGGAAACCAGAGGAAGGAACCTTAGAGAGAAGGAAAATGGAGGAGTAGAACCAAGAAGGGGGGCATAGAAATATGTTGGATAAAAATGCAAACATAATTGCTAACACTGACATTTGTTCTCATTTATGATAGATCTAACCCCAGGAAAGGGTGCAACTGCAAATCAGAATGAACAACTACAGGTTAAGAGAGCTAAGGAGTAGACGAAAAGAAGTATGGCTCCCAGGCGCAGCAAGTGGACAGTTAAAAAAGAAGTAGGAACCAGTAGTGCAGGGAAGAAAAAGGGCAGGAAGTCAGAAGGAGAGCAAAGGATAGCTAAAAAAGAAGAAGGCACCAGCAGTGCAGGAAAGCAAAGGGGCAGGAAGCCAGAAGGAGAGCAAATGAAGAGAATCATCGACTCCTATATGGAGGGCAACCCGAAGGAGGTTAGAGAACAAATCTGGAGCTGAGAAAGAGATTTGATAAATAACCTTAGGTGTAGAGACTTACCCATGGATGAATGGGAAGGAATGCTATAGGACCCAGGGACTACAAACGGCTGACAATCACTCTTCGAAAGGACTCTGCAATAATATTGGATCATGAAACACGTTGTAGCTTGTGCCATGAATCTTCATCAGGAACACATGGAAGGGGAAGTCCTGGATAAGCAGGAAAGGATCAAGGAGCTAGACCCTGTTCAGGTGGAAATTCTGAAAGACCTTGCAGAGGTACAGATCCAAACCTACATGAATAATCTCGCATTAGGCCGGATTGAGCAGACTCTCTTAGAGATAAAGTGGAAACTGTTCCAGGGATGTGAGCTTCCAGGCCCGGGGGTGAAGACGCCAAGTTCTGGAGTGAAGGCTCCAATCCAGATAGCATCCTCTGATGAGGATTAGCTTATTTTGTCCTATGATGAGGATTAGATTATGTTGTCTTTTGTCTTTGAATGTTTCTACAATGCAGAAAATAAACAATTTTGTTATGTTTTGTAAAGCCAATAGGGATAAACTCTCGAGAAGCAGGTGGTTTTTGATGAACTTATTCAAATTTTGGAGTGGGTATAATGTTGACCGGTGGTCACCTAGTTTCCTTTGGGCAGGTGACTGACGGGGGGACATGTTTGGGAAATTTTATCAAAAAGTAAATATAGAGAGCTCTACGTTGTTTACAAAAAAAAAAAAAATCATCAATGACATGAATGGGAAATTTATCTTTAATGGTGAGCTTGTTGATCTCCCTATATTCTAGACACATGTGCCATGATCCATCCTTCTTGTGCACCAATACTACTGGAGCAAAGAAGGAACTTTAACTAGGTTGAATTATACCAGCCTCTAGCATTTCTGCAACCATATGTTCAATTTCACTCTTTGGGGCATAGGGATATCTGTAAGGCCTAATTTTTGGAGGAACAATTCCTGGAATCAAATGAATAACATTATCATGATCACAAATAGGTGGGAGGCCTTTGGGAGTCTCAACACCTTGGATTGATCATTCAAGACTTTTTGGAGATCTAGATAAATAGATGATTTTAATGTGGGAACTTCTAGTGAACATACTTGTACAATTATGTCACATTTTTCTTTCTTTAGAAGCTTTGTCATGTCATTAGAACTGATTATATTTCCCAGTTTCCCCGTGATATCCCTTAATTCAACTTCCTTTCCTTCCCAACAAAATTTCCTGAAAAGTTCTTGAAAACTAGAAGCTATCGTACCCAAATATTGTAGCCATTGGACTCCTAGTACAATATCAATACCACCCATTGGAATAGAAATCATAGGACTATTCAATACATATTCTCCCATGGATAGATTGATATTATGGCACTTTCCAGAAAAAATTATGGTTCCTCTATTTGCAACCATCACTTGAAACTTTGGTGTTGGATATAGGAAGCAATTCAATTCCTTGGTTATCTTACAATGAATAAAATTATTGGTACTACCCAAATCAATCAACACTATTACCTTTTTCTTCTTGATGTGTCCTTCAATCTTGAGAGTTAGAAGAGTAGTAATTCCAGCCAATGCATTACAAGATATTGTTGGATTCGTTTCTTCTTTCTCTAGGTTTGGTTCCTCATGTATATCCTCTTCTTTTGACATTTCTTGTTCATTTTCTTCCTCCTCTTCACAATCTATGTAAAATAATTTCTTCTCAGCACACTTATGACCTTTAGTGCATTTGCTATCACAACTGTAACAAAGCCCCTTTGCTCTTTTTTCTTCCAATTGTTGTGGTGTCAACCTTGTAGGTTTTGGAAGGCTAGGGGCAACAAAACTTCCATATTTATAATTGTGAATGGTATACTTCCTTGTTGCCATAATTTTGCTTTCAATTTTTCTTGCTAACCTGAATGCCTTCTCCAATGAATTAGGTTCCCAAAGGTGAACCTCATGTTGGATGTCATCCTTTAACGTCCCTGTGAAAACATCAATCCTATGCTCCTCTGGAATATCATTTACCCTTATATTCAATTTTTGGAAGTCCTCAATGTGCTCCACCATTGAACCCTTTTGTTTGAGATTTATAAATTGGCTAAAGAAGGTGTTTCTCTTTGTATCCTCATAATGTGCTATCATTTCTATCAGGCCAGGGTAACTCCAGAATGAGCGAGAGAAAACTGATATCTTATTCATTTAGCTAATACATATTTATATATACAAACATGACGGATCAGTTCATCTTCTTGATGACTGTCCAGTTCACCCATTCGTTTCGGATTAGGTGTCAACATTCCCCCCCTTAATCTGAAGGGATGTTGGTGAGTCCAAGCATCGTTCTGAATCTTTCAATCTTTTCTCTTCCAAGTGCTTTGGTGAAGATGTCTGCAATTTGCTCATTTGTGAAACAATGGCAGAGATGGATTGTTTTGGCCTCAACATGATGTCGGATCAAATAATATTTAGTATTGATGTGCTTTGTACGATCATGGAACTTTGGGTTCTTGGCCAACTTTATTGCAGAGGTGTTGTCAATCATGAGTGGAGTTGATTGTACTTGTTTTACCTGCAAATCTTCA
>APFE030182742.1:364432-398005 GCA_000404065.3 Pinus taeda | reverse complement strand
TATGGTCAATGTATTTCTAATTCTGCATTGTTTATGGTATTATAGATCGAGATGCTTTGATGGTGTTTTGTTACTTTGTCTCTACAGGTATTCTCTGAAGCAGGACAAGTAGGAGAAGGGTTGCAAATTCCATCAAGGGAGAGAGAAATCAAGCAAGGAGTCAAGCAGAAGATCTAGGTTTGCCTTCTTTGCTTCTCTCTTACCTATCATACGTAAAGGAAATCGTGAATTTCTTTGATTGTTTGTTTCTAAGATAGCTACCCGTTTTAGTGTGACTAGCAGATCGAAAAGACACTAGTTTTCCCTGTAACAAGAGGTCACCACCAATGCAACGTTAGTTTCAAACATAAGAGGTGCAACAACACCAAGGGTTGTGATTAATGCACTCAGATATACCTTTTTCATCCTAAATGAAATCAAACATGTATTTTTAGTGAAACCCACTTTTACTAAATATACAGAAATGGATGAAGTTTATTGAAGGGTAACTAAGTTATCTATCCCAGATAAGAAACGTTGGGAATTGTTAACTGATTTACTTAAATAAAGGGAGGATCAAACAACATTCAGTGTTTCCAAGAATAGTCATCAACAAATCAACACCAAAATAGTGACAGATCAACTATCAATTTATATTCCTGATTTTGTATTGATCTATTTTTGTAAATTTCTTTAAGATATTTTCTTAGCTCTAAGATTTTATAAATAACTCCCTTCCACAAGTTATTAATGGTTTCACCCTTGAAGAAACATTTGTAAGCATTAAATGTACTTGGATTTTTCTAAATCATTAATACAAAAGCAAAGGATTCTAAGTTTTGATTCATATAGTTTTGTGTTCCCTGTAAGTTTTCCAATTTTCATTCATTGTCTTCTTTCTTCATATTCTTAAGTTTTACAAAGTTAAACAAGTAGGAATAGTTGTGTTTCAATTTACTCCTATAAGCTTCTGAAGTGATCATATTTAAAGAGAATGAATTATCTAAACTGTTTGTTTAAATAATTCCCTCTAAATCATAAAATCATAAGCATCTTTTGTAATCTTAGGCATATTCTATTAAACTTTTTGAACATTGTTTGAAGGTTTTCCTACTTATGGTTATTTAAATTTCTATTTGAAAATTGTAATAGTATTATCATCTTTCAGTTTCTTCTCATCACCAAACAAGCTATATCGCTGTGTGGATTTTAATAGCAACCCTCTGTTTAAATATTAATACTATTCAAAAAGGTTAGGCATGATTGTTTTAAATCTATTTGATACATTGGTCCTCCAAAATTAAAACAAAACCCCCAAAAACAAATATCTTAGATGCCCTGGCATGATAGCTGACCATTATCATCTCAAAAATACAATATCAATCTGGCATTGTTGCCAGGGACTCAAATTTCATTAAGTTTTCCAGGTTCAATGATATAATTCCTATTCCTTTAAGGTGACTAAATGTCTAGATAGGTCAAAATCCTTCACCTAACGACTCCACTATGCCAAACTGGCACTTTTTAAGCACACTAGATCCCATTCTCAATCTGACATAGTTAGTCCTTTGTCAGATCCAAAAAGACTTGTGAGAAAGGCCAGTTCTAAAAGGAAACATCAACCATCTTCTTCTACTTCAGCATTGCAGTCTGAAGATATATTACAATTTGATCCCTATAGTAACATTCCATCCAATCTAGACTACACTCACTTATCACCTAGGGTTGTCGAATTCTTAGATAAGGGAGTTGATTTCAAATCAGCTTTCCTTATTCATTCACTTGAATCTCATCCAGAACCCCCACTTCGACCAGGATCACCTAAATCTGAGTCTGATCTGGGTGTTCATTTACTTGAATACAAACCTACAGACTTTATATCTTCCACTACTTATTCATTTCATTCTACTTCTGAACAACTTGAATATTATACTTCTAAACAACCTGAAGGGACCTTTTCTATATATTCAAATACACTCTTTGAAATAGAAGAGGATATTCATTCTCAGGTCCACAAGTTGGTTATTAAGACTCCTTTGAAATCATTTAGGATGTCTCCACCTTCCTTATCTCCCCCTTCTTCACCCCCACATAGTTATTCACCCCCTCTATCACCATCTTCCTCTTCTTTATCATCATCTTCACAAACATCTCATACATCATCTCCTACTATGGCATTCTAACCCATTGTACAGGAAAGATATGCAGCTTTAGTTTAACCTCCAATTCTTGATGCTTTCCCTAATGGATATTTAAAACACCTTCCTAGATATAATGGAGAAACTGGTCCCTCAGCTGAGGACCACCTTCAAGCATTCCTGGACTTTGCAGATAACATGAACGTAGAACAATAAAATGTTTACATGAGGTTGTTTGTTCAATCTTTTGAGGGAAATGTGAGAACTTGGTTTAGGCAGTTACCTACAAATTCCATTAGAAATTGGGAAGAGCTAACAAATATATTCAAAAATCAATGGGGAGTGAAGAAAGATGCTCTTTACTTTTTGACTGAGTTTGAAGAACTTTAAAGAAACTTTGGTGAGTCTGTTTCTGATTTTATCGAAAGATTCAACAAAATTTATCATAAGATGCCCCCTAATTGCAAACCCCCTATAGCAGCAGCCAAGTCTAGGTTTTCAAAAGATTTTGAAGATGATTTTGATGTGATGTTAAGAGAAAGAACTTCAATGACTCTTGAAGATATGAAAACTAATTCTATTGAGGTGGAAGAAAATAGGGTTGCCTCGGCCACTTTAAAATCTAAAGAGGAAAAGGCCCAAAGAAAAATTAAATCGAGTCAAGAGGCCTCTACTTCCTCTATGACTAAAACTGAAGATTCTAAAATAGATGAGATAAATTCACTTCTTAGAAATCTATCTAGTAGAATTTCCAAGTTTGAGACTCAACCTAGAACAGTTCAACAAATGGTCACTAGACCCCAAAATCAAAATCAATGTCAATATAAAAGAAATCCACCATTACAAATTATTCAAAGGCCTAGTAAGGATTAGCAGGTTCCAACTCCTTTATTGATAGGTGATCAACAACCTAATGACAATACTATGACTATCACTGAAGAAATTAACAATATGGATACCTCTTTTGGTCAAACAACTATTATTCCCTCTCTCTCAACAAAAGTAGGTTCAAGAAGACCAAGACTCCTCACAGGCTTCCAAATACCATGCCTTCTCTGAATTCCTAATTGCAGATCTGAACAAAAGATATGATCTTAGACCTGGACCTGGCCCAGGAAGACCTCCTAAGGAACCTCCAACAATTGAACCTCATACCAAAGCTATTTAAACTCAAAAAACTATTATTTCACCATTAAATCAATCAATTGATACTACTCAAATTGGAAAAACTATTTTAACTGCATTTAATGTTGAAACTGAGTTAGAATGAGTTAAAATCCCTATACCCATTTCAAAACTTTACAAAACCCTGGATATAAAAATCAAGTCTCCAAATGGATACAAAATACCTCGGTTGATGCTGAAAGTGATATTATTAGTCTTCAAGATGAAAAACCAGTAGTTGTCTTTGGTCCTAGCTCAGATATGACAGATGAAATAGTACCCGCTTTCTATGTGACTCTTAAAACAAATGATTCCATGCTATACAATTGTATGCTTGATTCTGGAGCATCACATAATCTCATGCCAAAAACTATCATGGATCATTTAAATCTAGACATTACTAGATCCTATCCTGATTTGTACACCTTTGATTCCAAAAGGGTGCCTTGTTTAGGATTGATTAAGGATTTAGTAGTCACTCTCGCTCAAATCCCAGTAAAAAGTGTAGCGTTAGATATAGTTGTCACAGATATCCCTCCCAAATTTGGAATGCTCCTTTCAAGGTCTTGTTGTGCCAAATTAGGGGGAACTCTTCAGATGGACATGTCTTATGCCACTATTCCAGTTTATGGGGGAGAACAACTAAGGTTGTATAGAGAGGTAAGATTTGTGCACATTGTTTTCAAAATAGATCAACTAAGGAACCATCCCATTTATGCAATTGATCAAGATTTTGGTTGTTTTCAACTCTCTTCAAACCAAACACATGAAACTCAAGAAAAAATTGAAGATGTAATTGAAAGTCCTGTACCAAATTAGACTGATGTATGGAAGCTATTCTTTGATGGTTCTTGTACAAAAGATGGATCAGGATCTGGGGTAGTATTAATCTCACCAGAAAAAGAAAACATTACACAATCATGTAAACTTGATTTTAAAGTTACAAATAACGTAGCTGAAAATGAGGCTTTCCTTTTAGGACTGCAGTTAGCCAAGAGCTTAAAAGTACAAAACCTGAGTGTTTTTACTGACTCAAAGCTCATTGTTAAACAAGTTAGAAATATTTTCCAAACAAAACATCCTAGGCTTAGATCTTATCGAAATGAGGTTTGGGATTCAGTGGAAAATTTCTTTAATGCTTTTAATTTGACTTATATCCCAAGGGATCAATATATTCATGCAGATTCCCTAGCTTTTTCTGCTAGTTCATTTAAAATTCCTAATCAAATTAATGTGCTCTATCAAATGCAAGTCAAATACAGGCCATCCATCCTAGATAATCTAAAATACTGGCAAATATTTGAAGATGATGAACAGTTAAAATCTTTTATACGAGTTACAGATGAATTTTTAGTTCTACAAATTAATGAAGATAGAACATAAACAAATGAAAATGATAATTCAAATTTCAATTCAAAATTTTCCAATCATGATATCATTCAATTGTCTAACAATTTTATTCCCAAAGGTTTCATTCCTTTAGAGAAATTGTTTGATCAAAATGATGTCCTCAGAAGCCCACAGTCAATTTCTCCACAAGATGAAATAGAGGAAGCAAATATTGGAACAAATGATGACATTAAGAACATCAAATTTTGTGCATCCTTAGATCCCAAAATCAAATATCAATACCTTAAGTTATTTGAAAAATACAAGGATGTTTTTGCATGGACCTATGCTGATCTAAAGACTTATGATACATCACTATACAACATAAGGTTCCTTTAAAACCAGAAGCAAAACCTTGTCAACAGAAACTTAGGAGGATTAATCTAGCTCTTCTACCAATTGTAGTAAATAAAATTAAGAAAATGCTAGAAGCTCAAATTATTCTACCTCTTAGATATTCTAATTGGGTTGCTAATTTAGTTCTTGTTAGAAAGAAGAATGGGGAAATTAGACTTTGTGTGGACTTTAGGAATTTGAATAAAGCATCATTAAAAGATAACTATCCTTTACCCAAAATGGATTAGTGACTTCAGATGGTTTCAAGCGCACAAAGGCTCTCCATACTTGATGGTTTTTCAGGTTACAATCAGATAAATGTTGATCCAGCAGACAGAGAGAAGACAACTTTTACTACACCTTGGGGTACATCTATGTATTCTAGACTACCCTTTGGCTTATCCAATGCTAGAGCAACGTTTCAAAGAGATATGGACATAGCTTTTGTGGGTCAATTAATTAAATTTGTAGTCATTTATCTTGATGACATAACTGTTTTTTCTAATTCTAATCAGAAACATCTAAAGCACTTGATGAAGGTTTTTGACAGGTGCAGGAAATTTGGAATATCCCTGAATCCTAAAAAGTCTTTGTTTGCTATCGAAGAAGGAAAGCTGATAGGCCACATAATCTCAAATGGAGTGATGATTGATCCCAAATGTGTTTCTGCTATAAAAACATTATCACTACCTAGAAATAAGAAAGAGATTCAAGCTTTTCTAGGCAAGATTAATTTTTTAAGGAGGTTCATCCCTAATTATGTTGAAATTGTGAAAGAAATAACTGATATGCTCTGAAAGGATAATGAAGTTAACTGGACTGTCTCTTCCAGGTATGCATTTGATCAAATCAAGAAGGCTATCTCTAAAGCCCCAACCTTGGCCAGTCTTGATTATACCAAACCATTCAGTATATTTTCCTTTTCCTCTTAAGCAACCCTTGCTATTGTTTTATTACAAAAGAATGAAGATTCCCATGACCAACCTATAGCATTTTTCAGTAAGGTTATGAGAGATGTCGAGCTTAAGTATGACATAATTGAGAAGCAAGCCTATGCCCTTATACAAGCTCTGAAATCATTCAAGATGTATGTCCTACATTCACCTATTACTGCTTATGTTCCTAACAGTACTATAAAAATTGTTCTAACCCAACCAGACACTGATGGGAAGAGAGGTAGATGGATCACTCAGATATTGGAGTTTGATCTAACTATCAAAACCACAAAGCTAGTAAAGGGTCAAGGATTAGCTAAGCTTCTAGCTGAATCCATATATAAAGTGTTGGGCATCAACTCTCTTTTGGAAATACGAGGGGAGAATCCATAAGAACCTTCTCAAAGTTCAGATGACAAGAATCCACAAGAATCTTATGTTCATGCAGAAGGGGAAAATCCATAAGAACCTTCCCAAAATTTGAATGAGGAGAATCCACAAGAACCTTCTCACCATTTTGAAGAAAAGAATCCATAAGAACCTTTACCCTTAGATCAAACCATCTCTCTACACATTGATGAGAAATTTCTTTTGTCAAATTGGTATCAAGATATTGTAAATTTCTTGATCCATTTTGAATGTCCAGCATCATTCTCCAAAAGTAAATGTAAAACTCTCAAATTGAAAGTAGTCAAATATTGTATCATAAATGCACATCTAGTTTGATGGTTGGGCTTAGGGTTTGGGTGCAGGGGCGCAAGCCGAAACCAGGGCCGGCTGGGCCGAGAGCCTAGATCTTTTTCAGGCGACGAAGCAGAACAGGGTGACGGAGGCAGGTAGTACGTCGGAGGTCAGAGTGTGGCGTTAGTGGGGCAAGTGGCGGATAAGGACATGAGGTAGACAGCTAGGGGGAAAATCGGTAGGTAGCTTTTCAGATCGAGGTAGGTTTTTGTTACTGTGCAACGAAGCCTGGGGAAAAGAGTAACGTGCTGGCACCTTCCCCCAAATAGCCCCAACATCGAACCTGCAGGAAGTTTCAAGACCTGAGCGGTTTTATCGTGACTCTTTTCAGTAACCATGGTTAACCCTAGCGAATTTGTAGACCTGGACCCAGCTCCGGAGGACATCTTATCGGTTTGGGGGAAGGATCTAACCGCCCAGAATTTAGAAAGGTATTTCGGGGTACCAGGAGGTCACGGGAACGGCTCTTTCTCTCCAGAAGGGTTAAGGAATACCAAGGAGTTAAAAGTCTCGTTGGAAGGAAACATGGATCTGGGCGGTTCAAGTTGTCACAGCATCAAGGGTCTACAGGAGGTAAGCGTTCCCGAGGAAAACGAGTTGCATACAAGATTATCCCAACCCATCCAAGACGGTAAAGGTAAGCCTTTATCTACTGGCCCCTTTCTATCAGGAGCACTCGAAGACATTGTGAATTATGGCTCAACCTTAGGTTTTAGGAACGACGAGGGAATTAAAAGGGCGTTGGCAATCACTAGGGCCATCCTCGCCAAAGGCCTGGTAAGCCCTAGTAGGAATGAAGGATGGAAGGAAGTTGGATCAGGTGGGATCCTGGAACCACGAAAGAGTCTCTCTGGATATGGAATTGAGAAGCAGGTTGTGGATTTTGAATTAACAAGGCCAGTCAATGACCTAGGAAGAAAAGTAATTTCAGACTTCATCGTGCCGAGGAACCCCATTTCAGAAAGAAACGAGCTGGAACAGCAAGAGGAGGTGAACAGGAATGAGGCAAGTGAGCAAATAAGGGAGGAGGGTTTCGTGACCAGAAAGACAGGGGAAAAAAGGAAAAAACAGAGGCCGATAAAGACAAAGGATTACGAAGCAAATTTTGTTCTGGGAATGGATGTGCAGATAGAAGAGGCGTTGGAGGTGGCTGAATGTAAACTGGTAGGAAGGGCGAGAGGTAAAAAATACACAACCAATTTCATCAAATCCTGGGGAGAGCAGAATTGGCAATCGAACCAAATCAAAAGTTTTAAGGTGTCGGTTTTAGCAAAAGGCTGGTTCATGGTGAATTTTGAGAACAAGGAAGAGGCAGAATGAGTTGTAGGAAGGAATTGGGCCTTTGGAAATATCCCTATGTTATTCAAAATATGGAGCCCAATGTTTGATGCGATGCATGAAAAGACGGATGCTTTTCCAGTATGGGTTCGTGCCCCGGGGCTGCCCTCTTTCCTCTGGGTGGAATCGGTGTTCAAGTCCATAGGAAACATGTTGGGCACCTACCTGGAAGTGGATATGTCTTATCTTCAAACTCAGAACAAAGCGATGGCGAGGATTTTGGTTATTTTAAACCCTCGAGGAGGACTAGCTGAGAAAATAAACATCCAGTTTAAATAATACGTCTTCGAACAGCTACTGGACTATGAACATCTTCCTTTCAGATGTCATAGATGCCACGTCTATGGACATTTGGCTAGGGACTGCCCGTTGGGGAGGCACCAAAGAAGGTATCAGAAGGCATCAGACCAGGTGGAGAAGGTAGCGGAACAGAATCAGCCTTTCATGATGTTAGAGCCAACAGGGATTCAGGCCGAGGAGGCTATCGAGGTGGATAAACCTCAAGAGGGGAAGCCAACGGAGAAAGCCATTCAAGTCACTTCAGACAGAAGGGGAGCAGCTGGAATCGAGCTCGGGAATGGAGTATCGGCCCAGGAGACCATCATAGAAATGGCAACCATTCCTAATACAATTCACGGCGAGGACTTATAGGGTATGTGTCTAGATTCAAGTAATCCATCTTTATCTAATTCCGAAATAAAAGATGCTTTCTTGTCTTCTAGAACACATATTAAAAAATGCATCCCTGATGATCAATTTCCTGTTGAAAACCATGATGTAAATTATGTTGAAAATTGTGTTGGCAACATCTCGGCAACCATCCCTTTCTTAGATCTGAATTGGGAAGATGATCCATATGAGGAGGCAAACACTAATCCCTCTCATCCTATATGCCACTATAACCTTATATCTCTAGATAAAAAACCTGAGACCTTAGAAACGGTTGGTGGAATAGGTCTAACTCCTCCTCAGAGCCTGAAGAGAAAAACAAGGGGGAGGAAGTCCAATCTATCAAAAGCTCAGGTTAAAGCGAAGTATGATGTCACTGATGGCAAACAAATGTCAATCCCTGAGGCACTTAGAGCAGTGCAACCTCGTGAGAATGTAATAAAATGATTTTTACATCCTGGAACTGTAGGGGTTTAGCCAGTAAACCCAAAAAATTGGCTCTTAGGGAGATGGTTATGACTTCAAATGCCGACATACTTTTTCTTCAAGAAACTTTAGGGAAGAATGCGGAAGTTGAAACAGCTTTAAATACCCTCCTCCCGGGCTGTCATTTTACTGCTATAGACTCTGTTGGACACTCAGGAGGACTGGCAGTTAGTTACAGGGAAGGGCGAATCAAAATTGTAAACCAATGGGGTATGAAGCATGCAATGGGAATTGAGTTTCAATCACCTGAATTTGGTTTCCCTTTAATAATTTTAAACATCTATGGGCCATGCTAGGGGAGGGTGAATTTCCGGAATGAACTCCTGTTGAAATCGATAGTGAAATGCAATAATTTGGTTATGGGTGGAGATTTAAACTTTTCCATTGGAAGCGCTGAGGCTTGGGGACCTTCGGCCAAGGAGGACTCTCTATCAGATTTCTTCCTAAATTCTTTAAATTCCAATATTTTGATAGATGTAAACCCAATAAACTAAAACTGACACGGAGGAATCAAAGAGTAGGAGAAGCAAGAGTTGCTAAAAGATTGGATCGGTTCCTTATAAGCGAAGAGCTAACCTCCAGAATTCCAATGTTCAAATAATGGGTAGTCGAGGGAGGATCTTCAGATCATTTTCCAATCTTTCTAGAGCTTTCAAAGCCCCCTCGTAAGCCGGCAGCACCTTTCAAGTTCAATGCATCATGGCTGCAAGAGGACTCTTTCAACAAACTGTTTAAAGAAACTTGGGAGCATCCAGTCATAAGCTCATCAGAGGAAAGGGGGTTTTTATTTACGGAAAATTTAAAAATATTAAAGAAAGCTACTATCGAATGGGCCAAGGCCAGGAAGCAAAAGCAGAATGAGGAATTAATCCAGATAAATGAGGAACTCCAAAGGCTGGAAAGTACTGAGTCAGATGGCTATGCTTCCCAGGAATCAAAGGAGAAGATTCTCTCTCTTGAAAAACACAAAAACCAAATTATTTTGGCTAGAGAAGAGGAATGGAGGTTAAAAAGCAGAGCGATATGGCTAAAAGCCGGGGATGAAAATACGAGATTTTTTCATAATTATGCAAAAGGGAGGAAAAACGCGAATACAATATGGAAATTAAAGAATGAGGAAGGTAGGGAGGCAAATACCTTTGAGTCTCTCTCAAACTTGGGGCGAAGCCATTTTCAGAACATGTATGCTGATCAAGGTGAGATTACCATTGCAGAAGTAATCAAGATTGCTCAAAGCTTCCCTCGGTATGTGGAGGAGGAAGAAGCGGAGGATTTGATGAGTGAAGTCACAAAGGAGGAAGTAGAAAGTGTTATTAAATCAATGGCAAGAGACAAAAGCCCTGGCCCGGACGGGTGGACCATAGAACTCTTTTAACATTTCTTCGACCAGATAGGAGCAGAATTAACAGAAGTGGTCGAAAAGTCTAGAAAGAAGGGAGAGGTTTACACCCCGTTCAATGCAACTTTCATAGCTCTCATTCCTAAGAAGGAAGTCCCTGAATAATTTGAAGACTTTAGACCTATTTCTCTATGCAATAGTATCTGCAAGATTATTGCAAAAGTGATTGCGGTCCGAATAAAGCCGATACTGTCAAGATGCATCTCCAACGAACAGTTTGGGTTTTTGGATGGCCGGCAGATCCATGAAGCTATAGGTGTGGCGCATGACACATTGCTTAGTGTCAAGTAGATGAACAAGAAAGGAGCTGTAATTAAAATCGACTTATCAAAAGCCTATGATAGAATAAACTGGATATACCTCAGGATGCTCCTAACACACTTAGGCTTCAAATCGGACTTCATCAGCTAGATCATGGAGTGCATCACAAATGTTAGCTTTGCAGTTCTAATAAACAGTGCAGCCACTCCCTTTTTCTATTAGTTGCAGAAGGATTGAGCCAACTGATTCAAAAGGCCAAAAGGGAAGGCAAGGTAAAAGGCCTAGAAGTGGTAGTTAACATGTCCATATCTCATCTCCTTTTTGTTGACGATATTTTGGTGTTCTCAAATGGAAATTCAAACGAAATAAAGGAATTAAAAATTATTTTTGACCTTTTCATGAAAGCTACAGGAATGCAAATAAACCTCAGGAAATCTCAGCTAATCCTGGAAGGTTTGAATAGGCAAGAGAAATCACAGATTTCTTCAGTTTTTCCCTTTGATATGCGTAACATGGAAACCCCTTTCAAGTATCTAGGCTTCTGGCTAAAGCCCAATGCCTATAAGAAAAAAGATTGGAACAGGTTGATTGCAAAAATTGAAGCCAGAGTTATGCATTGGAGTTATAAATGGTTGTCCAGAGCAGGGATATTGACATTAATCAAATCAATGCTTCTAGCCATGCCGGTATGCTGGGCAGCGTTAACATGGGTCCCAAAAGGGATTCTGGATAAAATAAGAAGGATATGCTGTAGATTTCTCTGGGCTGGTTCAAAGGAGGATTATGTCCTTCCATGGGTCGCTTGGGAGAAAGTGGCAAGGCCAAAAGAATGGGGAGGATGGGGGATAAAAAAAAAATTTTGACTTCAGCCTCTCTTTGGCAGCCAAATCAGGCTGGAGAATCATTCAGATGGAAAACCTCTGGACGAGAGTGGTTAAGAGAAAATACATAGATCCGGTTCCATTAGAAGATTGGATCAGGAATCCAAGCAAAAAAGAGAAAAATGTTTCAGTGATTTGGAAAGCAACAGTGGAGGCTTTCAAGGTGATTGAACAAGGTTTGGCATGGAAGATTGGTAATGGGAAAATCTAAGGGTAGGGAAGGACCCCTGGGTTGGCTATAATGAAAAATACGCTCTTTCCCCTAGTTTAATCAGACACCTCGAATCAAAAGGTATCCTTTTCTTAATTCAGGTGGAGAAAGTTGGCTTCTCTACAATATGGGGTCAAGCTTGGAAAACTGGAGAAGAATTAGATTTAAGGCCCCTCTGGTGGAACGAGTGGAAGGAGTATGTCCAAGAACTATCCAGATCAAATGTTAGGTTGAAAGACAGGCAGGATCAGTTGGTGTGGGCCCACGTGGATTCTGGATCTTACTCCCCAAAATTCGAGTACAAATTCATAATGTCAAGGAAAGGATGGGGAGAACCGGAATGGTGGGCTAAGAATTTGTGGAAACTCAAATGCTCGACAAAAGCCAGACTTTTCCTGTGGTGCATTCTAAAAAGGAAAACTCCTACATGGGACGTCCTTCAATCTAGATATATGCAAGGCCCAGGGAGATGTACTCTATGCAAATTTGAAGTTGAAACCATCAATCATCTCTTTTTAGTTTGTCCAGCAATTAAAAATGTGTGGGCAGAGGTTGGAAAACTGATAAACAAAAAGATAGAATGGGTAGGTGAAAATATCCCTGAGGTTTGGGACAAATGGTGGAAACAATATCTTGAAGGAAACATGCGGAATCTACCTCCCATCATCTATTGGGGGGTCTGGATTGCTAGGAACAGGAGTATTTTTCTGGACAAGGAAACCTCAACAACTCAAATAGCAATGCAGTGCTCTTCTATCTACTCAAACATCCTGGAACTAGAGGAGGAAAGAACTCCTAGACAGATAAGGGAAGAACAGATTAAAGAAGGCGTCCCATGGGCATATTTTGATGGGGCTTCGCAGAACAATAAGGCTAGAGCAGGGATGATCAATTATGTAAATGCAAATCAGTCTTTAAAAGCTTCAGTGGGGCTAGGGTCAGGAAAAAATAACTTTGCAGAGATGTCAGCCTTAAAACATCTTCTTTTTTGGCTCATCCAAAGGAATATCTTCACGATTCAGATCTTCAGAGACTCTCTAAATGACATAAACTGGGTTAATGGCCAAAGAAACTGCAAAAATTATATGTTGAAACCATTATTAGAAGAAATACAGGACTTAAAAATATCTTTTAATAGCTTCTCTTTGTGCCATATATACAGGGAGCGCAATGGATCAGCAGACAAACTTTCTAAGGAAGGTTTACAACAGAATATGGGCAGCTGGAAAGTTGTAGAGGAGGATCAGGGACAGATCCGTGTGTTGGATCAGCCACCACACCTCTAGCTATCGGGGTTTCTTTTCATCATCGTTTTGATATCCATGACATAGTTTTTTTTGGAATACTGTAAATATTGGAAACTAGTAAATTGCTTAATATCTTTTTGTATGGGTTGTTTTCCTCTTCCGAGGAGACCCGGGTTTAGACTTGATTATGTCACTTTTGAAAGGTCCCTCAAGCATTATGACTGGAAACGTAAAAAGACTAAGGCTTTTCGTTTTCAGAAGATACATAAACATGTGGTTCTTCACAGGAAGGACAGTTCAGTTTTTTTGTAGCAGCTGTATGATATTTCTCATGACAGCAAAAGGAATGCTATGGCATATGCAATGTAACTTTTTCTCTAGTTAATAAAAAGTTTTCTTTTTTTCTTCGAAAAAAAATAATAATATAATAATTAATTAGTTAAAAATTAAAAATTAAAATAAATAAAATTAAAAATTAAAAAATTAAAATTAAAAATAAAATTAAAAAAATAAAAATAAAAAAAAAAATTAAAAATTAAAAAAAAAATGCAAATCTATACTTGAAGGACCCACTAAATATCTTATTATTATGTTTAACAGAATCAGAGACTGAAGGAATCATTGATCAGTTTCATACAGGATTTTGTGGGAGACATTATGCTTGGAGAGCAACAGCATATAAGATATTAAGGGCGGTATTTTATTGGCAAACATTGTTCTTACAAGTAGGAGCAAAAGTCAGAAGTTGTGTCCCTTGTCACATGTTTGCTGGTAAGAAAAAACTAGCAGTTGTTACACTGATCCCAGCAATAGTCTCAGCACCTTTTCTCCAATGGGGATTAGATTTTATTGGAGAGATTCATCCCACTTCAAGAAATCAGCATAGATGGATCCTCACTGCAACATAATACTTTACCAAATGGGTGGAAGAAATTCCAGTAAGAAATTCTACTGATTCAGTAGTAATCAAATTCATTGAAGAAAACATTTTATCTAGATTTTGTTGCCCAACCCAGATTGTTATTGACAATGCCACAGCATTTTCCAGTGTTAAAATGATTTAGTTTTGCTAGAAATATCAAATTTCGTTACATCATTCAACTCCATATTATCCGCAAGGTAATGGCCTTACACAATCATCAAATAAAAGTCTAATAAAGGTGATCAAAAATACTTTAGCATATCATAAAAAGAGTTGGGACTCTCATCTAATTTATGCAACCTAGGAAAGCAGGATTACTCCAAAGAGATTACTGGAAAATCTCCTTTTCAGTTAGTCTATGGGAAAGATGCAATTTTCCCTACCAACTTGGCCTTCCCTGTTTTAAAGTTTCTGCAGGATTCAACTGATGAACCTAATGATTTTTCAAGGAGAATAAATCAAATTATTGAACTAAATGAAAACAGAGATGAAGTTCAATACAGATTGAAAAAGTATCAGAATAAGATGAAGAACCTGTTTGACAGAAGAGCGAGGGAAAGGGACTTCAAGGAAGGTGATCTAGTTCTAAGATGGGATTCCAAAAGAGAAAACAAGGGAAACCATGGAAAGTTTGACAACCTATGATTTGGAACATTAGCTATCGCTGAAGTAAAGGGAAATAACACTTTTGTGCTACAAAATCTTGAGGGACTGTATTCCACTTATCCTGTTAATGGAAGGTTTCTCAAACATTACATTCAGTACTGAGAAATTGAAGGATTTCATTACTATCATTGTAAAAAAATTGGTTTATTTTATTTTTCAAACTGTTAGTGTGAGTTTTTTTACAGCAAAGACTCCATAGCCCGAGGAGAAGGCACATGGATCTGCAGGTTCTTTGCATTCTACAGAAGAAAGTAATCCCCAGTTCAAGCCGATGTTGTAGCATTTTTTGGTTTTGGTAAGTTAGAATCAATTAGTCAAAAAATGAAAATGATTACAAAAAATGTTAAGTTAGGATATGGACAAAAAGAATATTGAATCGAAAAATGTTAGGGATATTTTTATGAATAAGTCCATATCAAATAAAATGTTAGAATAGATGCCCTAAAAAAGGAAGGCAAAAATAAAAAAATGCTAGATTAGAGAGAAGAAAAAATAATAAATTCTGAAAGTGTTGCAAATCCAAATGCCACTACTATAAGGACTACACAGAATTTAACAGCTATCGTAAAGACAGTAAAGGATTTCTTAAAATCATCATGAACCTGTGATAAAATTACATAAAAAATTTACAAATCTAATTGACAAAATTGGTGAGAGTACCTACTTGTTTTCCTGCAGATGAAGAGGCTTTGGGATTTCCCATGTCACTCCTGTTACCAAAAGACCATAACCTCCCAGCCAAACCAAGTACAACCTGGCTACTTAGTCCAGATTGCTTTTCAAATTCTGTAATCTGTTCCCCTGTGCCCAAAAACTTCAGAACAAGCAAGGCTCCTTCCCACGGTGCTTCTTCCCATCGTCCTCAGATTCTTCGTTCTTCCTCCTTTCTCCACTATTTTGTTTTTCCCCCGATTCAGATCCCCTCCAAAACTCCTTCGACCTCTATATGTATCCTTCCTTGGCAGTGATCGCTCTCTCCACCAGCGAACCCACCACTTCCATTTGTAGTGACACCTTTTCCCTCTATGTAACGTGAGTCATATTCCTTTAAAGGTGTGGTTATATTATATCTAGGATTTTTGTTTGTTTAATATAAATGCCCTAGGTTCATACTAGGTAATTTATTTTGATTTAATTTATCATTTTAATAATTTATTAATATTCTGGGATATATAATTATATAACCATATTTAAAAATTAACTTAATTTTTACATCTATTTCTTTATAACCCTTTTTACTTTATACTTTTTAAATTTATATCATTGGTATTTTACTCATTAATTATGATGCATTAAGTAATATGCATGTTGATGGGTGAAGGTAACTTCTATTTGATGTCATGATATTCAACGTTTATAGTTAATTTTAGAATATAAATACTAGTGCAGTGCATGTGATACATGTATATGTAGCTATCATATATATGCATCGTATGCATGCTAATATTCTTGCGCTGTCTATATTAAATATGGGTCATTACAACTACTCTTAGTCAAAGTTTATTTTTGCAAATAAAAGTTGTGTGCATATTGTTTAAATGCCACACTAGTTCATACAATCCAGTTGTACAGTTTAATCATGATTGGATTTGATTTAAATTGTTTGTCAATAGCTAGAAAATAAAATTGGCTCAACAGTTTAATCTGAGCGAATGGAAGCAATAAGGGATAGAAGTAGATTTAACATGAAAAGGAAAATGTTGAGTTGCTAGTCTAAATGCACTCGGGTGACTAAGATTGAAAAATGTTAAGAAAATAAGGGTAGGTAGAGAAATTAATTGGAGCATGACAGTATTTTTATCCTAAGTCGGAACATAGGATACATGTGTATATGGTGATTGGTTTTAATTAACCATAAATTGTAAATTTAAATGTTATTTGTGATATTCGAACTTTATTCCTTCATTCGCCATACCCCATACCCTTCGCATGTCACATCCACCATAACTCTGGACCCCACCATCGCTTTCCGCCCTGTCACATTAAAACTCATTCACTTATTTTTCATCCCACACACTCCCCCGAGATCCGACAGTCTACCTCCCTCCTTAGCCCTCCTTTGTCGTCCGAACTTTATCGGCGGGGGGGTCCGAAGTCAGCAGTTTTGGAAACCGCCCTCTAAAACTGCTTTTCCTCCATCCTAATCTTTTAGGACTAAAAATCCCAAAACAACTTACCATTTGCACTTACTCTCGAATGCAATTTTCATTCGACCATTTACCGCCGCTCCTGCATCATCGTCCACATTCGCCCCATGTCACATCCTCCATCCAATCAGCTATCGCATATTTGTCTGTTATTCATTTAATTCCCCATTCCTGCTCATACATCAATATTCCATTGATCCACTAATAAGACCTGTTGGAGAATTAATGAAAATTTAACAGTTGATTAATGGACCCACTCCATGTTATTCATTATAAGCCCTGTTTTTCACAAAAACCATTACACGGTGCATTCCCATAATCTGCTGGATATTTGAAGCTTGTAGCCAAAGTGACAGATTCATCATTCAACTGAGCTTTATATTCTGTTCAGAACCAAGCCGACATCCAGGTCCACGTAATCCATTTTTAGCTATACTGTTCTTTTGTAATCATTGTGTTTCAAACCAATTCTCCCCATTTCAGTTAAGTTCAACTTCCAATTCATTTAACAAAATGCCTCCTAAGGGAAAGGAAATTGCATAAATCCCAAACCCTCTCATTCATCCACAAGTTTATTTCCATCATATGCCCCTGGTCGACAGAGACTGTGAAATCATTGAGTCTTCATCTCAATTTGATTTATATGAAATCTACTGCTGGATGGAGGATCAATTAGTTGATCAAACATATGAAATAGGATTGTTGGACTCCCACCTTCCCCATTACATTTTGCCTCAGATACACAGAGCACCTGAATTTGTTAGGAAATGCCATGAATCCTATGATCACATGTCAAAGAGCTATCGTCTCACCTACAGGAGAAATCATGTGTTTCATCAATGCTCAGTCTATTGAACAAATGTTGTAGGCCCCAACTATTGCAACAACCCATACTTTTTCTCATGAAAGCCTGATAGAAGCCTATCAAAAGATATATTTCACTAAAAGGTCTCAAACTCTTGAACTTTTCCTAGTTGTAGATATCCCTCTACCTAAAAGAAACCCTCCCTATGATTCATCCATGTTCCCAGACAGAACCAAGCAAATCACCACTATTCTTTCTTATCTGCTTGGTTACAATTCTTATCAATATGTAAATGAAGCCATCATAGGTTTCTTGTCTATCTTTTCTGCTGATTCCAAACCCACTATTCTCTATAATTTTAGCCAATTTCTAGCTGAGGCCATCCATGAACAATTTTTCCAGTTTAATACTAAAGAAGTATTCAAGTATGCTTTAGTACTTATATATCATTTTATATATTTTCAGGGAGACAAGTTTCCAATCATCTTGTAGAAGTTAGATGAAGAAGGCAATAAACAATCAGTGATATTTTGGACTTCTATGGGAATAAAGGAGAAGGAAGAATTTACATATACACAGTTCATAGAATTGTTTGTTCATCTAGCTATTAATCTTATGAGCAGCACTTCAGTACCAAGAATCAGTGATGAAATTGTGAAAGTATTGCAGCTAGTTGATCAAGCCACAATAGGAGATTGGTATCTTTACCAAAACTATACAAAAATCAGAGTCTATGGTTGTGAGCTTCCACCCTACAAACTTCCTAAGTACCTCCCTATCAGAATTTTTGCATTGGAATATATTAGGCAGAGGTTAAATGAAGATGAAGTATATTTTGTGGCTGCAAAGAAGAAATCACAATTCAAGCTAAAGGCTCAAGTTGGTCCTTTCATCTGTGACACTAAAGCAACAAGAGAAGAAGCAAACAGGTTACTGAAGGAAATGAATTTTGGTCTCAACTTCACTAGGTCTTATGACCCAATAGGATTAATTTCAAAACTCGGGGTTGAAAATAAGTTTACTGCATACCACCACATAGCGAGGCCTGAAATAGAGTAGTACAAAAATCAGTTAGAATGGAAGGAGAACACCCTTCAAGACGTTGAAGAACAGGCAGTCTCTACTTCAAATGTACAAACTCCACTTGCACAGGAAAAGGGAAGAACAGTCATCCCCTACAACTGAAGCATCAAGCCAGGGCTTCAGAATTGTAGATAGAAAGAAGAGACCTAGGATATCTCTGAAGGTTAGTGCAACAAATGAGCCACAGAAAACAACATTTGATGGACTTGGAGAGACTTTTCTTTTTACACATTCTGGTGGACAGTCTACTCAGTCCCCCACTCATTCCAATACTTCTCAGGAACAGCAGGTGATTCAGACCAGTGGAACCAGTCAGAAGGACAAAGAAGATGATATCTTTCATGTCTTTAGTGAAATTAAGAAGAAGAATGAGGAATTCAAGTTGAACACTTATACTCAATTATGGAAACACTCTTCTAGCTGTCAAGCTAGACTTCTTTCAGTCTTTACTCTAAAAAGGGTAAGATGCAGATGGATTTCTTACAAGCTCAAATTCTACAGCTTGGGACTCCTGCACATTATCAGAAGAAAACCTCCTTTGAGTTTAATGTAAAAGATGTACATCCAATTAACCAAATTGAGATGCACAAACAAACTGGCCAAATGATTTATTCCACTTTAACTCACACTACCATGAGTTTGTCAATATTGCAGGTCACCTTGGCCAATACACAATCACAGCTCAAGCTGGAAAAAGTTTCCTCACTGGAAAAGGACACCAAGATCAAATATTTGGAAGATCTGGTGCTGAAGATGGGATATGATCTCTCAAATATAAATGTTGTAGAAGAACTTGTCAGGAAGAAAAATATTGATCTCTCAGCATTAAGGAAGCAGCTCAAACTGTCAGCTTCTGAGGACCCAATGACCAAGGAGATTGAAGAAACCGAGACTCAGAAATCTAACATGATGAAGATCAACATGGAACAAAATCTGCAAATAAAATAAATGGAGGAGAAAATGGAGAAATTGGTCAAAGAGAAAGAGGAAGCTGTGAAAAGGGCTCAAATTCCAATGGATGTAGTTCCTCTTGTAGTATTCTTTGTAACCATAGTTTCTACTTCAAGCACAGCAACAACTACAGGTACAGCAGAAGGAGTTGAACACCTTGCTGAAATTGTCCAGAACCTGTCCATTCAAACAGTAGAAATAAAGAAGTTGCAGGATGAACTTAAGGAATTACAACATATGAAAGCAGTTGCAAACAATTCACATGTAGCTGAGTTGCAGAGGGAAAAAAGTCAAATTGTAGTATTGCAAAAATAAATTAAAGAATCTTACCCTGGAAAAAAATTGTGTTTGGCAAAGGAGATTTTATGGGAAGAGATTATTGAATCGATTAAGGATATTTGGCCTTATATCAAGATAATCTTTGATAAAAAAGACTTGTTGGCAGGAAGCTATTGAAACTATCTGCAAGGAACTTGAGGACATGCCAGAGGTTTCCACTGAGATAATCAAGTTTCTGAATTCTAAAGACAACTATGAGCTTGAAGAATTAGGTATAAATGACAGGAGAACAACCATATTGGAAGTGAAGAAGATCATTACAAAGAAAAACCTCATCCTTCAGTTGGAGGAAAAATGCAACAGCGTTAATGTCATAGTTCAACGATTTTTCGACGGGTTAGAACCCTTGACCGGCAAGGATTTTCCCTCTATGCTTGTGATAAACAATAAATTAATGCCCATTGAAGATTATGTTTGAAAGATTACAGAGGTCGCCACTAATGTAGCTTTAGTTTCAAACATAAGAGGTGCAGCAACACCAAGGATTGTGATTAATGCACTCAGAGATGCCTTTTTCATCCTAAATGAAATCAAACATGTATTTTTAGTGAAACCCACTTTTACTAGATATACAGAAATGGATGAAGTTTATCGAAGGGTAACAAAGTTATATATCCCAGATAAGAAACGTTGGGAATAGTTAACTAATTTACTTGACTAAAGGGAGGATCAAACAACATTCAGTGTTTCCAGGAACAGTCATCAACAGTTCAGCAGTTTTCAACTTTTCCAGGAACAATCATCAACAACTCAACAACAAAATAGTGACAGATCGACTATCATTTTATATTCATGATTTTGTATTGATCTATTTTCGTAAATTTATTTAAGATATTTTCTTAGCTCTAAGATTGCATAAATAACTCCCTTCCACGAGTTATTAAGGGTTGCACCCTAGAAGAAACATTTGTAAGCATTAAATGTACTTGGCTTTTTCTGAATCATTAATACAAAAGCAAAGGATTTTGAGTCTTGATTCATATAGTTTTGTGTTCCCTGAAAGTTTTCCAGTTTTCATTCACTGTGTTCTTTCTTCATATTTGTAAGTCTTTCAAAGATAAACAGGTAGGAATAGTTGTGTTTCAATTTACTCCTATAAGCTTCTGAAGTGATCATATTTAAAGAGAATGAATTATAAAAACTGTTTGTTTAACTAATTCCCTCTAAATCATAAGATCATCAACATGTTTTGTAATCTTAGGCATATTATGTTATACTTTCTAAACATTGTTTGAAGGTTTTCCTACTTATGGTTATTTAAATTTCTATTTGAAAATTGTAATATTCATATCATCTTTCAGTTTTTGCTCATCACCATACAATCTATATCACTGTGTGGATTTTAATAGCAGCCCTCTGTTTAAATATTAATACTATTCAAAAATGTTAGGCATGACTGTTTTAAATCTATTTCATACATTGGTCCTTCGAAATTAAAACAAAACCCCCCAAAGTAAATATCTTAAATTCCCTGGCATGATAGTTGACCATTATCATCTCAAAGATACAACAAATCCCATGGGTTGTCACATGCATGTCTTACCTCAACCTCCATCTTCGTGTTCTGTTGATCCTCTGGATCGCACTGTCTTGTGTTCTTCCATTCTAGACTCTACACCTGTTGTGAACGAGGATCAAACTATCGATGGAGTTGGTATCGCACAACCAACATGCAGTGTCATTCATGAAGACTATGACTGCAAGCCTAAACATAAACCCGTGGTGAAGGATTATTCCCTTCTATCCATGCCTCCTCTATTTTCCCTGACATATTTGGTGATTCTGCCATCCCTGATTTCGTGTGTGTATCTCTGTCTATCGATGCACCTATTGTTGATCATTCGCAGAACACGCTGAATGTTAGTCCATCATTCGATAATGGAGAGGACAAATAATTGTTTGAAAATCCAATTGATTTTTCATCTACCTTTTTTAGAAACACAGAAGGTGAATTTTTCCACTTCTCATCTACCCCTCGGTTTGATTCATCAGACAAAAGGATGCCGACAAAATCATTGATTTTGTTGATCATTGTTGTCGTGATCTATTTACCCCCATATTCGTTCACGATGATGATTCTATCGCAGTTGATTTTTCAAAGCCATTTATGACGATCTATCTATCGACAAAGTCGAAACCCCGCAAACTATCGAGGCACTTCAGCCCGAGTTGATGGTTATGTCAAGCCTTCGTTGTCCTGAAGTTGGTTGCACTTCCGATCAGGAAATTGTTGAAACATCCAAGGCTCCTCATCACTCATATGTGTGCATTGAAGATAAATCTCACACACAGATTATGCTTCCTCCATTCGAACTACACGATCCCATCGCTCATGCATTGGAGGAATCTTACACAACAAGCACACGTGCATGACGTAAGTTGTCTTTGTTTCTTTCGTTTGCTTGCATGTCACAGTCAAGAGTATGTGTATGCTTAACATCTGCATGCAGTGTCGCACAACACCATGGTAATTCCACGGATTGCATGTCGTTCACTCGCACTCATGTTTGTTCTGTTGACACATTTAAACTCGGAGTGTGTTTGTCTTCATTGTTATATATTTCATGTTCGCTGGTTCGCACGTCTATGATGATCGTGAACCATGCCTTCACCAACATGGGTCGACCAATACACCGGTGGCTGCATCAAAAGTATCACTTCACATGAGAAAACCCATGCACCGTTAGCTTAGGAGTAGGAGTAGTGTTTGCTTTGGTTTGTTTGCTTGCAAGCATGAGACTTTGTCTGTTTGCTTGCTTGCTTGTTTGTTTGCTTACTCAGACTGCTTATGCATTTACTTCTGCTTTTGCTTTATTTTCAGGTTTGTTTTCTTGTTTACGTTCATAGGATAGTTTCGCATGGATCGTGTGTGACTCTGGAAACAAGCAAGGTAGTGAAGCTTGGTGAAAACACAATGCCTATGCACTAACTAGTATCACCTACTCTAGTCAGTTATTTTTGGGTTAATCCTTTTTAGCTCAGTCAAGTAGAGTAAGGTGAGGGGGAAAACCTTAACAAGCACATCAGATGTACATACAAACTACTTCTTTGAAGGAACTACCTCTTCTACTCTCAATAAGTCGGGATCCCTCTTATGCCTTTGAAATAAATAAGTTTTATGCACAATTAAAAATGAAAATGAAAATGAAAATATGAAAATATGAAAAATTTTGAAAAATGAGTAAGGAAAAAGAAGAGAAAGGCTTCCTGCGCAGAGAGGTGATGCAAGTAACTCTGCCAGTGTACTGACCAGGCTCGCTAGCAGCAGAGCAATGCTTGTGTTCCTGCATGACTCTGTCGAGGTACTGTACAGGCCTGCTGGCAGCTGAGCGACACCAAAGATGAAACTTAAACTTTGAAAACCATAAGGCTTGTGCACCAATATACCCCTCATCCCCAATCGAAAAAATTGTGTTGTCTTAGCTTGGAATGTGCGTTGACCAACCAAGAGCTTGGCAGATGTTACATCTTACAATCAATCAATTGTGGAAACCAAGACGAACAGAGAACTGAACAATACTTCTGGAGGTGTTAGACTTGCTTTTCACAAACAAGGTCCATTCAAAGTGTTGGAGTTCTACTAATGTGTCGCCAAGTGTTGTAGCGGCTACAATCACCCTCCAAAATTTTTGCCTTAGTTTCATTTTGGAGCCTCCCTACCAACCATCCTTAGCAGCATGTCTTGCACTGTCAAGTACATAGGCTTCAATTGATTTTCAGTGGCTCGTTAGCCTGTACATATTAGTTTTCTTCATTCCATTCAAATGTTTCCATCCCGGACTTGGGTTATTTTCTGGCTGAGCAACTCCCACAAGAAATTGTTTATTTCTGGAGAGGAACCAACCTTCCCTCCAAAAATTGCGCAAATCTGTTGGGTTGCCCGCTGACCTCCAGAATTGTGCAAAACAGTGAAACATGCCTCCCACAGAAAAATGTACAATTTGGCCCAGCAGTGGGCCTTAGCCCAGAAATTACGTAATTTTGGGAGACAGTCACCTTATGGCCCCAAAAATTGCGCAATCCCTCGGGGACAGCCAACCCAGCTCAGCCCAGAAACTACACAAATTCCTCTCCCAGGCTTGTAGGATGTTTCTTGGCCTTCATGTTGACCAGTTCCCTCTAGGGCCCAACAAACTTGATTTGCATGCATGGGCTTCTTTTCCCGAAATAGCAAAAATCAACATGCAAAAAGCATCTCTAGATTTTAGGGATCTATTTTTAGCAGCTAGAAGTTACATGCAAATATCGTTTCAGAAATTGCCCTCTAAGTGTTTCTTTTTCCTAGATTTGTGGCATGTGCATCATGAGCCTCAAACTTATTTATTTGACACTGCAGAGCTCATTCCTCACACCAAACTTGGAGCTCTGATATCCCACATTAGATCTAGGATTCGTTGGCACATTTAGCTCAGCTTTTTCCAGGTAAGTCTGCTTTACAAGTCTTGTGTAGCTTTTCTGTCACTTTTTTTGTATTTCCTTGTGTGAGTGTTGTTTGGTTGATTTCTATGAACGCTTGTTTTTGTTTGCATGCATGTTAGCCTATCCAAGCATTGTTTCAGTTTTCGTTTGCATCACAGTGTTGTCGCATGCATGACATTATTTTTGCACCAACAGTCGTCATTGCAGCAACCCGTTTCACACGCATGCATTTTTTCCCGTTTTCTGGATCTTGCATTTGATGTTTGCATGCATGATCATTCGCTCTTTCTTAAACTCAGTTTCGCCATACATTTGAAGCTTCATACGTTTTCATTCACCCGTCGGCGGGTCTGGGAAACCTTGGCCCAGACCTTGCCTTGCCCGGACATCATTGCACATTTATGAGAGGAAAGGATCTCCCTTCCTTCCAGAAAATGCACAAAACTGGCCAGAAAATGTCCTCTAGGCCTACTCTGCGCCAATCTAGGAGGCAGTGCTTTGTTGGCCTAGAAAATTACGCAATGAGTCCTTGGGCATACATGCCTTGCTAACTGAAATTGTGCATTGCATAGAATGAACCGCAACAGGTCAACCTGGATTGCACACTGCACAATTCCAGAAGTCAATCATCCTTCTGACAGTCCAGACTGTGCTTTGCGCAAGTTCAGTAGTTAGTCTTCGAGCCTCCCAGTGAAAATTGTTCAATCTTCACTATCAGTCTCTCGAGTATGTTGCATGTCAGTCCTCAAGTTTTCTTTGGTTTTCAACTAATAGATTTCTTGCCATGAATGTCACTGTGTCTCCAGTTATAGAAGGTTTTCGTCTATCTCTTAGCAGTTCACGTTCAATGGCCTCCAAGAGAGTAGGGCCAAAGGACATCGTCAAAAGCACAACTGGAGATGCAGTTGAGCACGTGTCTATGAGTTTGCTGATTTACGAAGACACCAAGTTGCTCATAGAAAAAGACATCAGGTTGAAATGGCAAGACATCAATGATATATTCTTAGGCACATTTGGGGTGGATTTGTAAGACCACAGGGTCTATGTGAATATTCACAAGTCTAGCTTGTACCAGATTGCATGCAAGTATCTCGCGTTTCCATGCGTGGACATGATCTATTGGATCGTCTCGCACACTGATCCTGAGATGATGGTGTTAAGTAGTGTCAGCAAGACATAGATTGCTACCTTTAGGGCGAAGGACTTTCATCAGATGTACCACTTGCTGTAGCCGATGATAATAATGGAAACACCCTTCAGCAGACCCAGCAACACTGAAAAAATCCAAAGATATCTTACAGAGCTCAGTGAAACAGCCAACCAAGTTTAGGACAACACCCAACCAGGTTTACAAGACAAAGATATTGTGGAAGTCATATCAGTACTTGCTCATCTTTTCATGCCGCTTGTATGACCAAGACAGCACAGAGACCTTCCCACAGATTTGGGTGATCATGTTGGACCAACTGGCCAGCGAAGGCAAACCATGCAACTGGTCCGACATGTTGGCTCATAGGTTGAAGGAACAAATGACAGAAGCTTGACAGTCGCCCAAAGATGAGCAAGAAGAGATATACATGTCCACATACATTCTGAATGCAATTTGTGCCTGTCAACGATTCTCAGGCTTGGTTTGGGCATGGACACCTTCGAAAGCCTCTGTGCACACTCATTGCAGATTGTTCTCCGAATGCAGTTTCCGCGGAGTCATCACACAGTTGTTAGACCATTTTTTCACCTCAATGTACAAGATGATATTTGAGCAAGATCCACCTTGCATTTCGTAGGCAGCAATGGAGGCATTAATCAACATTACAGATTGGTATGCCTCACCTCTTGGCACCTTCATATGGATGTACAACTTGGAGAAGCCTCCACGTGTTTTACCGAAGTTTTCCATGGACAAGCTTGTCATGCAAGAAGTGTCATACCACATCTCGACAGGATTGTCAGCTAGACTACATCGGAAGAAGAAGGCACCCTAACCCACTCCTCCGTTGCAGATCGGGTTGTACAAGAGACGGAATCTTAAGCATGTGATGCCGAGACTGATGAGTTCAAAAGATTTACTTTCGGCACCAGGAGTTTCAATTCGTATGACCCGCACTTCTTGGTGAAAGAACATTGTTCGATAGTGTGGTTTCCGTGGATCCACGAGGCGTATCATTGGCCTCAGGAAGACCCATGGAGATACTGTCACAGCTTCTCCAGGCTCAATGAACCGGTTGGCATAGTTGTGGAATAGTTAGCGAAGCAGAAGGAAGTAGCAGTTCAAAGAGCACCATCATCAGCAGTAGCAGAGGGTAACATACTTATGCATTAAAAAGGTAAGAGAAAGATTGTTGACAGTGCAAAGGAAAAACAAAGCTGCAATTTCAAAGCAGATCCACTTGTGCTGAAAGCGACTTTGGAGATAGAGGTGAAGAGGCGAAATCATGATAGGAGGAAAGCGCAAAAGTAGAGAGAGAAACAGAGGATGGAGGAAATAGTGAAGGAGTTGCAAGAGTTGAAGCAGCAACTCTGGGAAGAACAAGAGATGTTTAGACACTAGGAGAAGGAAGCGCAGCAATGACAAACATAGCAGGAGGTGCATCATGAACAGATTGATGAAATTGTGCCCATACAGGTTGTAGACTCATCCAAGCAGCTGGCACAAAGAAGATAGGGTGAGCAGTCACAGGAGTAGGACTTCACTCAAGAGATTGAACAGATACTTGAGTAGATGAATACTAAGATGGAGCAACGAGAGTCAGAACAGGATATTGACCTCATGCCTTACAACCAAGAGGTCAACCCACCAGCTTCATCAGATCTGGAAGCATAGCAAGTCCTGAGCAATCAAGGAGATACTGAGATCCTTGAAGACAATCTGGAAGCATAGATGCACAACATATCATTTGATGAGGCGCAGCATAGATTTGTGCAATCGCGTAGAGTGACTACTATGGATGTCCATGCATCTCTTGCACAGTTTGAAGAATGAGTGATCGTATCTAACGTGCGCAAGAATCCAACAGCATTGGTCGATGCTACCATGGCATATGTCGAAGTCACCAACTTGAGTGTTCGCTTCTTGATAGCATAGAACGAGCGAATGGTTAAGGAGTTACAGACAACCAAGTAGGGAGGAGAACATGTTACAACATCAACCGAAGCAGAGTTGAAGAGATCAATACTGAATGATGTATCATCTCTTGAGATAGTCATACGAATGTTGTATTCCATAACTGTCACTGTGCATAATTCAGTTGTCCCTTTCAACGGTTGGCATTAGCGTTGTACTAGGAGAGAATGCATCTTATCATATTTTCACACTGTTGTCAACCGCATGCAAACATGGACAATAAGATACAAAGGAGCCTCATTACACTTGCCCAAGTTGATGAAGCCCAAGGCGGTAGAGTTAAAGGCACTCATCCGAAATCAGATCTAGAATTATGAGGAACTCCTGCATCTCATCACCAATTTGCAGGCTTCACATGCATGGGTGTTCATAAGCATAGATGTTATTGTGTGCGCGCATGTGATCCCATCCATTGGGACACTCACCAAGGCAAAGACAAAGAATCAAGTCCGACTGGAGCTGGACGTGTACTATGATGAGTTGATGCGCATAGCCACCAGCGCAGACTTGAAAATCAACGCAGACACTATGCAACAGTATTTCATTGGTCCAACCACGCTCACGACTATGATGTGCATGTTATCAGATGAGTTGGACAAAGGAGCCAAATCAGTGTACCCGGATGCAACATAGGCAAGAGTTCATTTCCCAAAAGATGTCACCACATAGTACACAGATACCATCACAAACTACCAAGATTGGTATTAATTCACCACCTTCAACCATCATGAGGATGTCGAAGAGTTGGTCTTCCCACGGTTTTCTAAGTCTTAGTGATGTCTTGCATGGCTTGCTCAAGCCCATTTTGTCTCACATGGGTACATGTGCAGATAGTATGTAACATCTTGTAAAGTGAAAGTCCAAGTGTCGATAGTTGGATGTAACAGTCATAAAGTAGTTGAAGAGTCATGAGGGTAGGTGAACAGTCACAAAGGGGAATGTCAAGAGTCACCCCACCCTTTGTTATTTATAAAACCTCATAACTCATTGTACATGCTTTTGGGAAACCAAGCTTCTGATAGAAGTATCTTAGAGAAAGCTTGGAGTGTATTGTAACGAGCCTTAACTTCTCCACAGTGCGGAGCTAGTACATCTCTTTGGAGGAGCAGGCAATAGTGACTGTAACGTTCTGTTATTGGGACTAGTGGTTGGTCATTGTTGTACTATATGACTAGAACTTTCACTTCTTAATATAACAAAGCCAGCCCATTTCATGCATATGTTGTTATTGTACTTCAGTTATCTTGGTTACTCTAATGGTATATGTATCTGTGTTCTTACGCATGTATGGATGGACTCTTTCTGTATGTGTATGTACGAATCTTACTGAGCTGTGTTGTCGGTTTAACCATCACTTTGGATTGTTGGATCACCTGCCTTCCAGTTTGTGATGCATCTTTTCTCATGTGTTCCCTTCCAAGCCGTGTGTTTCCATAGGTTTCCAAGGGGCGCACTCACCCCACTTTCTATGTGTTAGGACCATTCATGCACCTTCCTTGGCTTGTTGCACATGTCACACCCTTGCTACCAACAAGGACATCCACCTTACCTCTATGCACAACCGTGGTCAAGGAGATACCGTACGACCCACTGCTGGGACTCCTACACCAAACAGTTTGAGGTCTAGTTGGGACTTCTTACCAAGGATATCCCCTGACATTTTGTTGGGTCCAACATCATCAACACATCAATATATCAAAATTTTTACATAGATATTAATCTATTAACATCTTCATGTATGGGTTGCACTATAAAAATACCCTCTAACATTGATAAATTAATGTTAGAGATGTCAATTTGATTTCCTTAGCATCAATTTATTGATGGTTGTGATGTTAATTTCACTAGTATTGATATTTCAATGTCAAAAACTGCAAAATATGGCTCTTTCCTATCATTTTTAAAACTCTTCGTAACTTGGTTTAATGTTGCTTAAAGGAAAGATAGTTAGAAAATATACTGACAAATCAATAATATTAAATGTGAATATTGTTGTGTTCATTAAGTTTAAACATTGATATAGCAACATTTAGAAAATGATGTCAAATTTCCAAGTAAATCAAAGTAGCATACTTTTCTTTAAAGGTCTAATTTAACATTAAAACCACATACTATAAATGTCATTTTTTAACCCCAAATGCGGTAGTGGATTGTTCCCTTTAATCTTCTTTCACTACAATTTATTGAACTACTTTCTAACTTTATTCTTTGGAATTATCTCAAGGCTACATGATATTATTCTTTATCCTAACCATTCTTATTATAATGCACATTTCAAGTCATTCTTGAGTTGCAAAATATTAGTAGGCAAATTAATTTTTTCCTTTTTGTTTCTTCACTTCTCTACAGTGGGTTTTCTTGTTGTATGTCTTAGAAGTTCCATTAGCATAAATGGACTTAATTCCATCTTCACATCTATGTAGATGGCCTTCTTAAATGCTTCGTTAGACATCTTCACTTCCAACAACAAGCCACCTATGTAGTTAGTCTATACCCAACTACATACCATGCAAAACATTTCATTTGAGGATATCTACTAGGGAATACACTTTGGATCTCATTCAAGGATTGCATGCCATATGGCAACACTTAGAATTGTACAAACCTTACTTTATGCTTTTGTGTGCCACTAGGGATTCACCTTGTTGACCAATATCTTATCACATTCATTCAAAGGGGGATTTTAAATGATGAAAAATAAAGAAAATAATGTAAGTATTGGGGGTGAGGGAGTGATTGGTAGTATAGTGGTTCATAGATATTGGGGTTATAAAAAGGGGTATCTAGTAAAAATAGGGGTATTTTTTTCTTGGAAAGATGTAATGGGATAGGGGTTCAACAAAAAGATTTTGGAAAATATCTATCCATATGTAGTGAAATTATGGATATTCCTCAATATCTCACATTTAATGCACATGTTGTGTCATATGTTTACTAGGTGATAACCTCATGTTGTGTGAATGGGGGTATGGATCATTACTTTACACTCTCAAATGATGGATTCAAAATCATTCTCAATTGTAGGCTCTCTCTTCTTAACAATGTAAACTATTATTATCTTATATTCTTCAAAGAATGATGACCTCCTTGAGTTGTAGTAACTTCATCATAAGTAGTGTTCTCTCCAAGTATTAATAACCACACAAAATCACTTTAGCTTCCTATCCTTTTGTCTTCGCCTCACATGATTGGAGGGTGGTGTCTATGAAGCATTAGTGCTAATTATTTATAGTGGTTGCATGAATTATATTGAGGGTGGAATCTTTTATAAAAAAATAAAAAAATCTCATCGACAACCTATTTGTCCAAATCCTTCTTTCATTTTGACTTTCCTTTATTAATGACTATGTTATCAATAATATTATATACTCATTTGTTTATTTTATTTTATATGATCAATCATACCATATACTCTCTTTGTCAAAATCCTTCTTTCATTTTGACTTTCCTTTATTAATAACTATATTATCAATAATATTATATATTCATTTATTTATTTATTTATTTATTTATTTATTTATTTATTTTATATAATCAATCATACCATATACTCTCTTACTGAAAATTAGGCCATCAATCATAACATATACTCTCTTTTTCTACCATATACTCTCTTTTTACTAAAAACTATTTCATTAGTCATAACATATACTTTATTTTTATTTTACTTATAACTATATCATCAATCATTTTTTATACTCCTTTTTTCCTTTACTATTTATTTATAACTATGTTATGAATCATAGCATATACTTTTTCTAAAGACCATACAATTTCTAATGAATATTAACCTTTTAAAAAATGCATAAACTCTTTATATATTTAAATATATACCTGGTAAATTTGTTACTCTGTAATATCCCTTTTAGGAGCATAAAATCCCATATAAGATTTTATTCTAGTTAGATCTGCACTGAATGAAATTAAAAAACTTTCTTAACAGAAGTCTCGTACTCACGATTATCTCGCTGTAAACAACTAAATGAAATACTAGTGACATTTGTACTTGTAGGGCATAAATAACATTGACTAAACACCAATAATTAAGATAAAATCACAAACCCAAAAAAAATTATTTCTCAGAAAGAAAGTATCATAGTATCCAATTTGTAGTGTTTATCTGTGTCACGGAAGAATCCGGGCATAGTTTTATAAGACGAATATTTTACTCCACGCGACAGTTCAATAATGACGAATATTGGGCAGCGATTCAAAGGTTTGGAGTGGAAAGCTGATACTGTGGCATGTGAGGTGGTAACCAAATGCCCTGGGATTGTTCTTGGAATTTATTTATTTTTATTTTAATGGAAGAAATCGTCGCAGTTCTTGAAATATTACGTAGCCACACGACTCCTAACTGTTCTTGGAATATTACAGTAGAGAGCAAAGTAGCTTTTAGTTTGTGGTTATCAATACAGTGTAGCATATCGTATAATTGAGATTTAGTTCCCCATAATATTCTTGCGATTCTTTTCTTCGTTTGCTATATCATCACTGCAATGGCGGCCATTAGAAGCAGAGGAGAAGGCAAGATGAAAGAACGGCGAAAGGGAGAAAAGCAGCGGCAGCCGGCGAAGCAACGGACGATAGAGGTGAGAATCATATCGGCTCAAGATTTGGAGGACGTGAGATTGATCGGCAAGATGAGATGTTACGCAGTTGTGTACATTGACCCTGAGCACAAGGCCTACACCCGCATCGACGAACACGGGGGAGTAAACCCATTCTGGAACCAGCTGCTGGTTCTGCAGGCGGACGAGGAGGTCCTTTCGCAGAACCTGGCTGCTGTTAACGTGGACATTTACGCCCGCGGTCATATCAGGAGCGACAAACTGGTGGGTACTTCCCGGATTCTTCTTTCTCAGGTCCTTAAAGGAGGGGATGCCACCAATATCTACGATAACCCCGTTGATTGTTTGTCCGTTCTCGTGAGAAGACCCTCGGGTCGTCCTCAGGGCATTCTCAATATTTGGATTCCCCCTGCCGGTAAGTTTCTCGTGCGTCGGGATTCTCTGTCTTCCGGTGTAGTAGACGCTGATGAACAGGATAATGTTAAAGGGGACGAGAATGGGTTGGCCTCGGAGGCCGTGGCGAGCAAGCCCACAGACATGCAGATGGAATGATAGCCGAGATGTTATTTGTCTATGGATTGTAGGGAAATTTATAATTGACATCCATCTCCATTATATTGCAAGGTGGCAGTGATATCTCTATATTATATTATAATTACATACGGTTATAATATTATATTTTGATAATGATGTGTTTAAAATAGAGATGGATTTCTTGGATGTAGGGAGGGTTTTCTTGAAAGTTGGGGTTACAGAATTTAATTCAGAAATAATAGAGTATGTACAGTTGGGGAAGAACATTGTATGGGAAGGAATTATTTTGAATATATTGATTTATATTTGTTGTGAATATATGACACCTTTCATGTATTGAAGGTTGGATTTGTCCTCACCGGACTTTGGACTTTAATACATTGGACCTGTTCTCCATAGCCAGTGTATTATATTTGATCGTATTATTCATGATTTATATTTGAATTGTATATGATATTTTGAATAGGTATTAGTAAGTAGCCATAAATTTTAGTAGATGGTATAGTAGTTATTATGGGCATTTTCCTTTAATGACCTGTTTGTATGAGGTTAAATAGGTATAATGAAAGTTATTATATTTATATAAATAGAAAACAAAAAAAAGTATGTAGTATTTATTTTGGAATAAGTTTTTGTAATTTAAATTTAATTATTAATGATTTTTAGGTGAATATGAGTGGTTTAATGTTTTGAGAATATTTTAGAATATTTGTAATAGTATATTATATTAAAAGTTGAGATTTAGGTTAAAAGTAGTTATGTTTTTTTAGTTTTTCTCATTAAATTTATTAATTAAAAAAATGTCATATTAATAAGTGTTATATGAAATGAGTTATAG